>VWZW01002505.1:0-16967 GCA_013397115.1 Edolisoma coerulescens | reverse complement strand
TCTGCCTGGTGTGCCCGTGGTCGAGCCCACCACAGTGAGTAGCGCAAGCGTTTGGCTGTGGCCCTGTGTCAGGTGGCCTGGGAGAGGGTTAAAGGAAAAAAAGGAGGAAAAAAACGTGGCGGGGAAACCCCAAACCCAGCCCTGAGAGATAGGGCCGTAAGCAATTGCTGCTGGGGGCTGAGAGGGCAAGCAAGTGCTCACCTAATAGACTCCCCCGTGGCCTTGGCTGGCCAGGAACACTGGCCAGAGGCACGACTGCTGAGCTCTCTGGCTGTGCTGATGCTGGAGTTGGGTGCTGCTGGCTCTTCTGAGGGTCACCTTGTTCCTTGTCCCTGCCTCCCCGCTGCCAGCACTAAGCAGCATTTACTTATTCCTTGCTTGGACTTGAAGCTCTTTTGCCAGAAATTGTCACAGCCTCCGTGCTGGTCCCTCCCTCCTCCAGCTTTGCTTGTCTGCAGCAGCTGTGTTGGGGCAGTGAGGGCACCAGGGAGGAGCGGGGCTGAAAAAGCAACGAGAAGAGTTTGCAGCATCCCACCATCCTAGCTTCTCAGTCCCGCCTGGATGTCTTGGAGCTTTAGCAGCATTCCTGTCTTTGGCCCTCTTTGGAATGGGAAGAGGAAGCCAAATGGCTTCCTCATTGTTTCACGCCTGTCTCGTCCGAGGGGTGACACGCTGGTGCCCTCCTCCTGCGAGCATCCACAGACACAGCTCTGCGTGGGCCCTGCAGGCAGCTGCTGGAGCAGCGTCCTGGCTCCCTTTGGCTGCAGCCGTGTTGCGTGCCGGAGTAACTCGGGAGAGCGAGTGGCAGGGTTTGTGCTGCTCAGCTGCTTCTCCCTGCAGTGGCAACAGGAATGGGGAGCCGAGGGGCCAGCCCAGTGTGCAGGGGCGAGCCAAGGACAGCTGCAGCTGTGTCCTGTCACCCAGAGCCGTGTTTTCCTTCAACCTCTCTGGTGTGAGCCCAGCCTGGGGCTTGGACAGCATTTCTGGAAGCCCAAAGAGGAGGATGGCCCTTCCTGCCACCGCTCTCATCCCCAGATCCCATCCTAGTCTGTGCTCCTGCACTTGCAGAGATGTACGCTTGCAAGAAACCATGAGTCAGGATGCACTCGGAGTAACCGCAGAGGCAGAAGGTGTTTTTGTTGGGATCATTAATAAGGGGTCAGGCCCTTCAACGCCAGCCTGGAATTGCTGATGTGCTGTGACAGGGGCTGCTGGCCCTCCTGAGAGTGCAGGCACTTCACTCCTCTTCCACAGAGCAGATGGCGAAAGAGCTTTTATTTGTTGAGCGTGGCCCTTGCTGACAGAGGGCAAATGCCGTGAGCAGCAGAGCTGTGCTCACACCAAGCTGTGCTGGGGCTGCAGCCTTGCCAGACCTCAGGAGGACACACTGCACCCCGGGGCTGAAGGCGCGAGCTTTTGGGCACAAGGGAGTTAGGAGGTTATGCGGCCTGATGTTTTCTTCTAGATGAGAACCTGTACTCTCAGCCTGTCTGTCCCCTGAGCCATCCCCCATCAAACCTTCTTGGATGCATTCCCTTCCTCCTCTCTCGTCCCTGCAGGGTTCCATTGCACCTGGTGAAGAGCAAGTCTTGAAAGTCTATTATCTGCCAGGAAGGCCAAGAGTCTTCTGCAGGACTTTCCAGGTTCAGGTGGCTCATCTAGACCCAGCAGAAATCCTCCTGAAAGGAGAGGGGACCTTCCCTAGGATTACCATGGACCTACCCTGGATGTTGCAAGGTGAGCACTGCCTGTCTTCTTCCAGGAAGAGCCCGTTTTTTTCCCGTACCGTAGCGCATTGGGCATCTCGCACCCACGTCCACCGAGTCTGGAGGTTGCAGGGCTGCCAGACCAAGATTTGACCTGTCTGGTGCTTCCTGAGTCTTAAGCAGTTGAGCCCACTTGGGCTTTCTCCCAGGAATCATCCTGCAGATCTTGCCAGCACATTGTCGGAGGCCTGGAAAGATGATGGCTAGGCAGGAAGGCCTGGGGAAGCTGTAAGAGAGGCTGGCAGGGCTTTTGGCAGGGTTGGATTTGCATGATATTGCAGGGGATGAGATGCTCCTCTGTGGGGAGGAAGATGGGTGGGAGTGAACATGAGAACTCAGAGAGGGGCAGCAGCATCCACTTTTCATAGATGGCTTGAGGGGTTTGTTTGTGGGAGAGGCCAGTGTTGGGGAAGTGGGACTTCCCATCTTAAATGGGATTGGCAATGTACCCATGCTTCTATTTGTGAATAATTTTTCCTTCAGGAAATGAAAAATACGAGAACACCCTGAAAGAGATAATAGAAAACGTAGAAATACACATAAAGGGCAGTGAACTATCTTTTCTGTTGGACGTTACAGACCTGGAGCAATGCATGGATGACTCTGAGGCCAAGGAGGAGCAGTCCACCCTGGAGCCCTCCCTGGTGTCATCCCTGGAGCCCTGCTCGGAGCCCTCCTCGGAGCCACCCAAGGACGAGCCTGGCACCATTGTAAGAACAGCTGCTCCCACATTTGGCAGATGCCAACCTTGCCATGCCACCTGAGCCCCTTGCAGCCCACAGCAGCTTTCTGGTGCCCTGATGGCACTTGGGACCTCCCTGGCCACGACCATGTGTCTGCTCAGCACTGCCCCAGGGACTGCCCCTCTGGTCACAATCCCTCATGGAGATGCACCAACTTCCTGGCTACCCCAGGGAGGGATCCTGAAGGCTGTGCTCAAGGGATGGAAGGAGATGCAGGTCATTTCTGGGAAGCTGGCTGTTCCCAACCCAAGCCCTGCAAGGTTTACAGACCTTAACAGCAGCAGCTTGACTGTGCCCTGGGATTGTGCTGGCAGTGGTTTTTTCTAAGCTGTGTTGGCCCTGGCTGAGGGCAGGCAAGTATCTGGAGCTCTGGCAGGTTCCTGGCTTGTCTGTCTCTCTGGCCAGATCAGCTTTGCTAACACTGGCCGGGCAGGCAGAGATGCTGGAGTTCTTTCCCTGGAGATGAGGTCCTGGCTAAGAGAGCAGGTGGTGTCACAGACACTGAGCAGCCAGACAGGAGCACCCCATCCCCCCTCTCAACAAGAGCAGGGTGGGATCCTTTTTCAGATGCAAACCTTGGGAAAGACCTTTGCTAACCAGCCACTGTCTTCCCTTTCCTCGGTGGGACACCTGGATGCAGATGGAGATAGAAGACAAGCTGATGGAGACTCATTTTCTGGAGCTGGAGAGAGCTGTCGCCTCCCGTGCCCCAGAGGACAGGGTCTTCAGTAAGAAGATGCGCCAGAGTCTTGTCAAGTGAGTGGCGACTCGAATCCCCATCTCCAGGTGCCCAGTGGGTAACACCCAGCAGTGCCCCCTGTTCCTGGGAGCTTCTGCAGAGCTGGGAATAGCTGGGGACTTCAGAAAGGGTCTGGTCCTGTGGCTGTGACACGCTCTGTGAGCAGCTGAGTGCCCTCCCTTCCCCAGCGTCACGCTGAACTTGGGACTGCTCAGCTTCCCACAAGTGTGGGGTTCTGTTCCTAGAGCTGAGGGGGTCCAGTGCAGACCATCAAGCCCTTACAGGCGGCACAGACACCATCCCTGCTAACAACTCCAAGCTGCCGTCTTGGTTCCAACTAATAGAGCACACTGAGCAACAGGAATCACACAGGTTGACAAACCCTCGGAAACCCTAAGTCAGGTGGCTTGGATGCTTGTGGGGTGGCAGGTCTTACCTAGGTAACTTTCCCTGTGCCCCTGCAGCACTGGCACAGGAGGCTCTACTTCAGGAAGAAGATGCTCTGCAAAACAGATCATTCACGTGCTTTCCTGAGTTGGACTGCTCTGGGAAAGGACCTTCCTGTGAATTTTGCCAGTATTGATTATTACACTTGTTGGTGCTGCTTTGGTAGCAATTCTGGTTGCAGAGCAGTGAAGATTTCCTGTGCAGGCAGATCTTACTCCTAGGCCCCAAAGCAGTTTCAGGCTCGGGCTGTACACCAGGCTAAGCAGTTTCATTGAGACCGCTGGAGGCCCAGCGTACCCACCTCTACTGGCTTTTCATAGCCGAGGAACTGTGACCAGTGTCCATCTTAAACTAATTTCATTTTCACGTACCACTGGTAGCTGATAAAACCTAGGAGCTGCACTCCCTGTGACTTCTTAAATTCTTTGCCAGGTGGTCAGGTCTGGGGTTTCATAGGCTTGAGTTGAGTTTTTACAGCAATGAATACAGAATTAGCCACTTTATTTGCATCCTCCATCCACTTGGACATGGAGCCAGGCTGTGGTTTAAGGACTGTCCTTACTCCTTCTTCCAGCATTGAGCTGCCTGGGTACATCCTGAAGATGGGCAGTGTCCCTGTCAATGCATCTAAGACTCACGTTGTGACCATCACCAACCCTGGGATGCTGCCAGTGTCCTTCCAGGCCAAGAGAAGTGTCCTGCGGGACACAGGTAAGCGGTGCTGGAGACACTTCCTGTGGGCATGAAGAAGCTGTCTTGAGCAGATTAGCTTAAGCCACTAAATATGGGGCAGGGTTTTGAGTGCTCTCCCCTCGGGGCCCCTGCTGGGAGCTTCAGAGCCTGAACCCTCCTGGCCAGCCGTGCCCAGGGACCTGGCCTGCCTGCGATTGCCTTAATGCTTCAGTGCAGGGGCCAGCTGGGCCCTGGGCACCTCTCAGCATCTTCTGCACTTCTGCACTTCCCATGAGCATCGAGCACAGAGTTTGTTTGGGCACTCTGTGAACTTGCGTTGCAAACTCATGGGATCTGTTGTGATTTGGAAGTGCTTTGTTTAGAGTTCACACTGTCACAGCACTTGTGTTAATCCTTTATTGAGGAAACAGCCTGTGAGATGCTCTGGTGGATCAAAAGAGGCTTTTAAGAGAGGCCTTGAGGCAAGGCTGCGCTTCCATCACACATTGGCTCACCGTGTCTGAGGGGAGCTTAGGTGTCTTCTCTACGTTGTTGTCACAGAAACAGCACAGCACGGGGGAATCTTAGTTGGAAATTCTCCTTTGGACAGCTCTGGGCAACGTTCCCTGAGCTGCCTGATGAAGGACTTGCTGGAGCTCCTCAGCCTATGTTTTGGTTTTACCATGCAAAGTGGACCTTGGATGCTGGCTGTGAAAGCCCTGTCTCTTTGAGTGGCGGGTGACAAGGGTAAAAGGGCAGCAGCATCTCCAGAGATGCAGAAGGCTCTTTCCCAGAGATGCCAGCCAGGACCTGTAAGACCATAAAGTGCTTGTGACACATTTCCTCTTGCTTGTGTATCTCAGCTGCTTTATTTTCATCCGTTCAAGGTTTCAGCGTGGACCTGGACCGGGTGCAGGGCCTGAAGTACTGCCACTCCCACCAATTTGAAGTGCGCTTTGAAAGTGCCAACCTGCCCTTGGGAGAAGTGGACGTGCTCCTGCCCATCAAGGTACCACAGCTTTTCGGGCAGGCAGCAGGCTGGGCAAGCAGCAGACGTCACCTGGACTCTCAGCTGAATCCTCTGTCCATCTCTAGGTGGCAGGAGGCTGCACAGTGCCCATCCATCTCTATGCCACTGTGACTGACCCCTGCCCCATGCCTAAGGAGCTGACCTCCTCCACCAAACAGGACGTAGCCACAGAGAGAGAGACGGGAGCGACGACAGCACCCTCTTTGTTGAGGTGATGATACTGCTGGGGTCTCCCTGTTTCAGCAGAAGCCAAGGACTCTTGGCGCACCCGAAAATCATATCCTGTGGCTCCCACTCAGAGATGCTGGAGAGCTTTGGTTGCTGCCCCAAGGATGGGGAATGCTCACTTCAGCAGGAACATCCTTGCATCAATCAGTTGCACGGTTCCTGTTTTTCCAGTGGGGAAAGGGAGGTGTTTACAGTGGCCTGGCAGAGAGCTGTATTGCTGAGCAGAGAAAAGAGGGTTTGCTCACAGGCTAGTGTCCAACATCTCTCCAGGGCCTCTTCAGCTGAGGGGCTCCCCCAGCATGATGCTGGCTCTGGTGGAAGAGGTGGGAGGGTTATTGCCACTTGGGAAATTGGAGGAGCAGCAGCTGTGCTCCCTCTCCAAGTTGCCTTTGCTTGGGGCCAGCCCATCCTCCATACTTTGAGCTCTCAGGCAGACACTGCCATATTGACAGGATAAGATNTTACAGTGGCCTGGCAGAGAGCTGTATTGCTGAGCAGAGAAAAGAGGGTTTGCTCACAGGCTAGTGTCCAACATCTCTCCAGGGCCTCTTCAGCTGAGGGGCTCCCCCAGCATGATGCTGGCTCTGGTGGAAGAGGTGGGAGGGTTATTGCCACTTGGGAAATTGGAGGAGCAGCAGCTGTGCTCCCTCTCCAAGTTGCCTTTGCTTGGGGCCAGCCCATCCTCCATACTCTGAGCTCTCAGGCAGACACTGCCATAATGACAGGATAAGATTTCTGGGCCACTTGCTGAATTTGGAGAGCTTGTGGTGTGTTCTCTTTTGTGACTGAGAGAGATATTTGTATTTAAGTGTTTATACCTAGAAAGTGAACAGAATATTCAGAGTCAACGAAGGGCCAAGCACCAGTGAACTCTTCTTCATTTGCTGTGTAAATAGCAAGACGGGCAACTGAACTGGTGAACCTCCTAATTTCCAAATGGCCTTATTCATGATAGCCCCCATTTACTTTTCTTATTGGTGTATGATTCCATGAAGCATTTCTCTCCTGTTCTGGAGTACAGAGGTTATGCAGGAAAAAGTGTTCTTTTAAAAAAAAAACTTTGCCTATTTCTTATACCTGTATGATCGGNGACTGAGAGAGATATTTGTATTTAAGTGTTTATACCTAGAAAGTGAACAGAATATTCAGAGTCAACGAAGGGCCAAGCACCAGTGAACTCTTCTTCATTTGCTGTGTAAATAGCAAGACGGGCAACTGAACTGGTGAACCTCCTAATTTCCAAATGGCCTTATTCATGATAGCCCCCATTTACTTTTCTTATTGGTGTATGATTCCATGAAGCATTTCTCTCCTGTTCTGGAGTACAGAGGTTATGCAGGAAAAAGTGTTCTTTTAAAAAAAAAACTTTGCCTATTTCTTATACCTGTATGATCGGAATGACATGGTTTCTTCTCCAGTGCTCCTGCCGACCTTGCAAGTTCATCTGAGGATCAAGGATCAAGAAACTGATATATTCCATATATTCTTCAGAAGACGAACCTTGAAAAGTTCAGTCCTGAAATTCTTTCTGAAACTCGGAAGCTCTTTATGAAGAAGTTTTCCTACGCTAAGCCGGTGAATGCTTTTCCATGGGATGACATGGAATTTCACTTACTCTGTAGGACTCAATGAATGAATTGAAGAACCTACAGAGTGATAAGAACCTCGAGGATTGGCATTGGCACACCTCGTTTACCAATAAAGCAGGGAAAATAATGTCGCCTGCAAAGAAATCTGTGAATGCTGAGCTCCGTCCCCAGGCACGCTGCAAATTTCATGAGATCCTGTGTAGTGTTCCTCTTCTCCCAGATGAAGCTCTTCAGGACAGAGAACTGAATTCTGTCTGCCTCTGTGAAGCACCTGGAGCTTTTATAGCCAGCCATAACCACTACTTGAAGTCCCACCATGTCCCTTGCCACTGGAATTGGGTAGCTATTACTCTAAACCCATATCGTGAAGCCAGTGACACGCTTATGATGATCGTGGATGACCATCTGATAGCAAATATGTTACCTTGGTGGTCCTTTGGCCCAGATACCACTGGGGATTGGGGCAGACTCGTAGACAGAAGACTCTTGGTCAGGTGTGAGATGTATGACACTGATTATGCAGATAATTATGACTAAACTTATTGCTAATACAGTATCTAATTATTCTCAATGCAGTATAAAATATAAGCCGGTCTAAAGGGTTTTAATGTAAGTAGGTTTGGCTGGAAATGCAAAGGTTTACAGTCTTTGGCATTGCAGAACTCACAGTGACAAAGCAACAAAGTACCTATGGAGCTACTTCAGGATTTTATCTCCAGACATGACTGGATCTTAGTTGGATCTGCAGTCAGAGGCACCAGGAAGCCTGCTGGGGCATGCAAGGAGCTCAAGTGACACAGGGGGAGGGTGGCACGTGCCTTTCTTGCTCCTTGCCAGGCACAGTGGAACCCTGCAGGGACGGGAGAGGAGGAAGGGAATGCATCCAAGAAGGTTTGATGGGGGATGGCTCAGGGGACAGACAGGCTGAGAGTACAGGTTCTCATCTAGAAGAAAAGATCGGGCCGTATAACCTCCTAACTCCCTTGTGCCCAAAAGCTCGCGCCTCCAGCCCCAGGGTGCAGCGTGTCCTCCTGAGGTCTGGCAAGGCTGCAGCCCCAGCACAGCTTGGTGTGAGCACAGCTCTGCTGCTAATGGGGTTTGCTCTCTGCCAGCAAGGGCCACACTGAGCAAAGAAGAGCTCTTTTGCCAGCTGCTTTGTAAATAAATCTCATTTGAATATATTATTTGCCTTGTTTTTAGAAGATGATGCAAAATTTTACTTGGCATTGTCAGCAGGATGTCAGTAGAGGGGTTTTTGGGGAGTCAGGGCTGTGCCCCTTCTCCTTTAGGGATGGAATGTGTGAAGGAGAAGGGGTTGGACCCAGAGGAGGTGGTAGAGAGACGCAGCAGTGCCGCCGCGGCAGAAGAGGAGATGGTAAAGAGAGCACGTGTGCCACCTTGGGAGCGTGCCTGGTACCGGCACAGGCACATTGTGATGATTTCAGAAGAGTGGAAATAGAGAAACAGCTAGAGACAGATGTCTTAAAAGAACTAACGGGGAAGGAGAGCAAATACATTTATTGGAAGGAAGGATTGAAGCTGTCACAACCAAAAAAACCCCCAAACAATAGAATTATCCACTTCTGGATGGTGACAGCAGATGTGGATCCAGAGGACTGCTACGGGGATATTTGGGGAGATTGTGATGAACGCAGTTCTGAAGGATCAGGGGAGTTAGAGTAAAGAAGCGTGTGGCCCCTTATTTAAAAAAGGTCTGTAGGTCCACACGACTGATATTCCCTCTACCACTGTACGCCCAAGCCCACGGATGGGAGCGGAACTTGGTGGAACTCCAACTTCCCCAGGCCGTGACTCAACAGTTTCGCGCCAGCTCGGGCACCGTGGCAGCGGCCCGTTGGGCCCGGCGGGTCCCTCAGGGCTCGTGGCGGGAGCCCCTCGCCCTCAGAGCGGGCGGTGGCGGCCCACCATCGCAGCGCGCTTCAGCTGCGGCTCGCTCCGCGGTGTTGCGGTTCGCACTGTCGGGGATCTGCTCCTTTTGTTCTGTAAACGCCGCAGTTCCCTCCGGCAGTGAAGAAACCAGTTGTTTTCCAGCAGTTCTCCACAAAACTGAACTGCTGGGAATGAAAAGCACATTTTGGTTTCTCCTCACCCAAGCGTGCTGCCAACTAGAATATATACTCTTATTAAAAGTGATTTTCATTATATCACTAGTAATTGTAAACTAGCAACTTACCAAATATATATAGATGTGATAAATGCTCCTGTCTGTAAGTGTTAAATAGCAAGGGTCTGATTATTTGAGCACTCAAAAATACAGAAACGCTAAATGCTGAATCCCTGCACATCAACTAAAAGAATGCCTAAAACCTCACATTCAATTTCATGCCGCTTACCTTTTAGTTAGTTTTGTATCCTACCAGTAATGTTCTTGATATAAACCGTTGCACGCATTTAAATGTCACAAAAGCATATTTTATTTCATAGCTAGAGAATTGAATCAGTAATTCATTTTTCTCAACTGATCAATGGCCCTGGGGATTTGTTTGTATGAAAAAGTGCAAAGTGTAAGTACGCATACGTACACAACACTTCCTCAGATTTAAAGCTATATCAACATACTGTACCTATAAATGCCTTTGCAAACGATAATACAAAGTACAAGAGTCCTTTAAAATCACTACACTCCAAATAAAAGTGCATAGAAATAGATTTTAATAGTATTCAGGTATAACACAGGACTAGTAAGAGAGAACCCTTTTAAGTTTACTTTGGTTAGGCAGGCTGCTCAAGTTGGAGGATTCATGTTCTAGTTCCTGCCCCAAAAACTGGAAGAATTGTATCTGAAAATTGCCCAAGGAAAGAACTTCCCATTAGTAAATGTGCGACTTGCAGAATTCCAGTTTTACTAACAAGCGCTTAAATGATTTTTGTGCTCCAAGTAGTTTTTTGGGCACTCAGATCCCAGATGGATATCTAAATAAAGAGTGAGTGTTTTGAGTTAAAAAAGGACTTCCTAAATATCCAAACTAATGTCAGTAAAATTGCGTAGGATGCACAGTGAGAAGCATGAAGCCCCAGTGCTTTTACTGCAAATCATTCTGCGGCTGGACCTCTGCTAACTTTTGTTTTTCAACTGGTCCAAACGGTTGATTTGCTCCAAAAATGAACACTATTTACATTTGCTAAAAGGAGCAACAGCTGAACTGCTGCTGCTGTGCTTACAGTTCCACACAATAGTGTTTAGAGAACTAAAACCAAGCAGCCGTTTGAATCTGTACAATTTGTGCAGTATCTGTGCAGATCAGGTTGAGAGATGAAAAAGCTGGGGGCAGAGGAGGACTGTAAGTTAGTAATTCTGTCTCTTGGTACCTGTTTTGTTTAGCAATCAAAGGTCTAATTGCTTTGCTCTATTTTAATTTAAAAGTTACTTTAATTATTTACTTTTCCCGCATAGACTAGCAGTGAGACACAGCACTGAGGGTGCACCTAATATGATGAAGAGTTTAAAGTCAAGCTTTTAAAAATGTTTTAATAATTTCACAAGTGCTTAATACTGAAAAATAAAGCTGTTCTTCATACATGTGGCTGCTACTTCTCCAAGGATTTCATCCTAGCCAAAAAAAATCAGGTCTTTTTTTCTTTTAACTTAAAAAGTCAACTGATATCCAACATAATGAATGCAGGATATTAACAACATAACATTAGCCAAAAGAGCTAACATAGGAATAGGAAAGGTTTGATGGCAGTTACTGCACGTGCACAGGAACTGCCATCAGCTTTTATTTACAACACTTGCATCTGTTAGTGAGTGGAGCGGGGGCAGCACAAGTGCAAACACCCACAGGAACAGCCGAGGGTTCTTCTTCATCTTACTCGAGCCTCGCACTCGGGCACAAGATTCCGAGACGCCGAGTGCTTTCAGCTCACCTTGGGATTCAGATCAGCTGTTCGGGCCTGCTGACACCTGGAGCCGTGCAGCAGATCTCGAATCCAGACTAAATCACCTGAGCTTTTAAAAACGTCACCATTTGCCAGCAAGGTCATGAGCACTGTGAATGAGATGCTAGTTCAGCAGCAATGAGGCAACAAGGATTTCCAGCACAAGGAACATCACGTGTCTGACACTGCCAGGGTGCCTGGTCAACTACACATAAGCATTTCTGTCCTCGTGAATCCTCACCTCCACTTTTCTTTCCTGGAGATGATTCCTGCCAGTAGCTGAGTGAGGTTTGGTAACAAGGTGGTGACGGACAAAGTTAGTCCTGTTGCCTGTATCCTAAGTTTTCCATAGCGTACAGAATTTCCTTGTGAGAAATGTTAAATTGACCAAGATTCATTGCACATATTAACCTGCCCTCTTCCCTCCACAAGCCCTAGGAAAACAAAACAAGATTGTGAAAGCAGCTGAAACCTTTTGTATTTTTAGTCTGCGTTCTGTACGTGCCGAAAGATACCGCACAAGACTGTATGGATGGTGTTGTCCACGTGTGGCACATGTAAGAGACAGACAGATCCCCAAAAGTTTTCGTAGGTTAACTCAAATGGACACAAATCCCATAAAATAGTGTTATCTCATTGTAGACAAGGCAACCCACAGAAAGTATCTCCGATCACACAGAAAAAAGGCACTGAAACTGAAAAGGAACCGAAACAGACCTTTTAAAAGCCTGTTTCACAAAAAATATTGTGTGCTTTTTGCAACTCTTAGAAGAGATTAAAAATTCTATTAATCTAGGTAGGGATTGTCATCTTGAAGTTCCCAATTCAGAAGAAATTCAAGTGTAACATTCAAAAAATAGGTACAAAGGGAATAAACAAACTTCCCTTTCCCTCTTTCAAAACAAATTAATTGCCAGACCAATTTGTCATAGATTACTCTTCTTTCTCTCACATACAGATGCATACAAATTCATGAAGTTTTTCTCGGAGGATGCAATTAAGTTGTCAAGATCATAATCCACTTCAAAGGTAGGCCTCTCTCCAAAAATGACAAGAGCAAGAAATACAGCAAAGTGTGCAGTCAGTCCCCAGATCTTGAATGACCTTTTATGTTCCTCGTCATCATATGTAAAGCAGTGTATCCGAGTTAAGTAACCTGATGAGGTTTTATAAGAGGAGGTCTTGTAATTTAAGGGCCTGACAAAGTACTCCAAAGGCACAACAAAAACCTCGCTCACTTCATCTGGATTAGGAGTGGCCTGGAATGTATCCTCTATAAATCCTACAACTGGTGTCACCAAGTTGTTCATCTAAAAAGAGAGAAGAAACCTCAATAAATAAGGACATTTTAAAAAATCAACAAAAGCCTCAAACACTTACGTTTGTACCAAGTAAAAAGGTTTGTTATTTAAAAAACATTTCAGATCTTACAAAATGAGTACAAGAAGCCTATGAACTATTCTTAACTGCAATGCAATTTTGTCCCCCTAACGGCAAGCTATTTAATTCAACTTGAAAAATTTGAAATCATATTTTTGTATTTGTCAAACATGATTTTACAAATGTTCTGTTCATCCTGTATAATCATATAGCAGTTAGAAAGGCTTGCCAGTTTGCTCCAGAAGTAAAAAAGCATGCATGCTTTCTCATGGGTCTTCCTTATTTACTTTTTTAAATTCTGATTTCAATCCAGATTTTCCATATCACCCATCCTTCATCATATTTCTGTATTATTTTCCCAGGATATAGGAATCTTCCAGAATATGGAAGTATTTTTCTATGGTACAGAATTATTATTGCAATGTATTCAGCTGTAAAATATAACACTTCTTGAAACACCTTATTTAGGGACATTTTAATTCTAAGTGTAATCCCTTCTTCTACAGGGAGGCAAAATCTACTGAAATCATGGTTTGCATCAAGGGAACACCAAAATTCTTTAAGATACATTGCCGGTTCCATTTGTTCACATTAACAGAGACCACTGTTTTGTACAAAGGAGGAAGAGCAAAACAGTGTTTGTGGTATTTGATGCTAGCCTGGAAAGACTCCATCCAAGTCAGAAGCACGTGGAATGTATATATTAAGAAGACAAAGTAACATCTGGCATGTACGATATTTGTGGTCCAAAACGCACGTAATCTTTCCTACTGACTGAGGTAGCTGGCTCAAAAGCATGGAAAATGTGATCCTTTTTACATGCTGCCTCTGAACTATGTGGCTTTAAGGCTATCTGTACAGATATTATAATTTAAGAAGTTAAATAAAGCTTTTTGCAATACAATTTCAAAAGTAGTTCTTTCGTTTTTTAGTGGGGAGAGGATATTGCTAACAGACAGAAAAACAGGTGGCGCAGTAATAAACTGTTACCTGGTGAACAAAAACTGTCTTCAGAAACAGCAACTCCCCTGTTCTGTGGGAAAACTGATCCTGTGTAATACTGAGCACTGCTACTGAATTTGAGAACCTGTTAATTTACAAATGGTGACCTACACTCCAAGGACGCCTCCGTGAGTCTCCCTGCTAGAGGTCTCCCCACAATCCCAGTGCACATCTGCTCTGGTGGTCCCTCTCTGTCTGCTCCCCTGGAGTCAGCAGACACCGAACGAGACACCTGTGAGGCTACAGCAGCCTGCTGGGGCCCTGCCTGGGTGAGTGAGCTCTGCACAGCTCCAGGGATGGAGATTATACAGCCTGTCAGGAACATCTGCTCCAGTTTTGGGCTGACCTTATGGTGAAGAGTATTTTTTCCTTGCATCTCATTAAAATGTCCATGTTGCTGCTGTGTCCACTGCCTGAAGAAGAGTTCTGCTATCATGCTCTCTACGACGACCACCCAGGAGAAGAAAGCAGCTAAATGCCCTGGTAGCTTTCAAGCCGAGCAAGCCCACCTCTCTCAGCCTCGTTGCTCATCATCGACTCACTGTAACCCCATGACTATCCTCACGGCTCTCTGCTAAACTCTCGCCAGCGCAGCACTATCCGTCTGGTACTCCAGAGCGTCACTCACTGGTGCCCCAAAGTTGGTCTCACAAATACCAAACACAGAGCAAGAACCCTTTCCCTGGGCTCTGCTGGACACGTGGGCCGCGCACTTGAGGGAGCGGTGCCTCTTGGCAGTTACAGGTTTGAAAAGGTCACTGCCAACCTCACAAAAGAAAACCACCCAAACTTACTTTGTAATGATATGCTGACTTACTTTATCAATTCCAGGCATCAGCCTACAGATGACTTCCACCCTCTCTGGCTGCAGACCTACTTCTTCTTTAGCTTCTCGGAGAGCAGTGTCAATATCATCTTTATCAGTGGCTTCACTTTTACCTCCTGGAAAACACACTTCCCCTGGTGATCTTCTCAGCTAGAATGTAAAGGAATACGACTGTTAAATAAAACAAGGTTTATGTCTCTTATTGCATCCACACAGATGCGTGTTGGTATTGCAGCATCCCTTTATGTTTATCTTTCCAGTCAAAGAAGCTGGACATGGTGGTTAAGGTTTCTGCAGACCAAAAGAAATGTGCCTTAGCAAGAGTAGCTGCCTGAGGAAATGCTGAGCCTGTCCCCCGCCAATGCATAAACCCTCGCTATCAGAAATACACTGCACCTGTACAGCGTTGTGTAATTCATACTGGAGCTTCTGCTTTAGTATGTCAAAATTTACATTTTGCGTCATCTTGTTTGCGTAAATGACTGCCAGATGAATCCAGACAAACAACTTGTATAGCAAGATTAAAATACTCTTAAGAGCAAAAACTTCCGAAAGACACAATTAAATAATGTGCCTGTGAGAGATGAAAGAACATTTTGCTTCAGCCCAAAAAGACTATGGAGCAAAAGAATGAAAATTGTTGGTTCCGTTTCCTATTTGTTGTTATCTATAGTCGGGACGTGTTTTGTTTAATCTACGGGGCGTTGCTGAGAACGGGGAGAGGGGCAGGGTTGAAGACAGGGCCAAAACAGGAAGAAGGATGAGAGGGGAGGGGACAGAAGAGTTGGCGGTCGGGACAGAGCCTAAGTTCCTGAGTACCCATTCAACGGGAAAGAGGACAGGGAGCACCCCCGGCCGCGAACGGGTTTCACAGATTGCCATTTTGTGAAGTGCGTGCGTGTGTTCGCCTCCGGGAGGGAGACACGCACCCGACTCAGCTGACTCGTTACAAATTCAAACTTACTGCTTCGAAGTCTGGGTCCCCTCTTAATCGTATCAAAACCTGAATTATTTCTAACGTACCTTTAAGTACATTCCAGTAATAGGCTTGTGCATCAAGGATCAGTAAAAAACACGTTTACAATCAGTTTATCAGCTATGTAACTGTGATTATTTGGTTTTTTTTAAAGCAAGACTCAGCAACAGAAAAAAGTACTTTCTGAGTACAGGCAGTTGATGGGAGGCAGGGATGGAAAACGAGAGTTGTAAAAGGAAGCAAAATGCTGGCGAAAGAGTTCTGGGAGCCCTGGGTTATTGCCTTTTATGTATTAAAGGGAGAAAAGAGTAATATTAACTGCAGACTGAAAAATCTCATTTTAAAAAGCTGCACTGCACTGTCAATTTCCTTAGGTAAGTAAACAATCGTTGCCGACTCTGGAAATTACCGTTTCCTCTCCCGGCTTTCCGGGGAGCCGGCATGTTCCCGGCACGCAAACACCAGAATCACGGCAGTGTAAAAACCCCGGGCTGTGCGCTCGGGAACAAGGGCCGGGACGGGGCGCGCAGATCCCGGGAGGGCGCACACCCACGGCTTCCCGGGAAGGATCGCGCCCCTCGGAGCCCCCCCGGTACCTGCAGGGACCGGACGGTGAGCAGCAGGTGCAGCCGCCCCCCCCGCACCACGAGCGGCAGCAGCACGGCGGCTCTGGGCAGCGGCAAGCGGGAGAACTTGTCCCCGACATCGAACTCCCTCAGGCGGCGCCGGGCGTTCTCCACGACCCCCTGCCTAGGAGCGGGCGGAGCGGAGCACCGGCACCCTCCGGCCGTGCCCCGCTCACCCCCCGCGGCCCTCGGGCGCGGACGGGGACCAGGGCCCGGCTCCTCCTCCCGCTCCGCCGCCATCTCCGGCAGCGGCGGCGGCTGCGCCCGCCCGGCCCCCGCCCCGGCACCGACGCGCGGCGCCGCCAATCAGCGCAGAACTCTTTCCCTTTCCCTTTCCCTTTCCCTTTCCCTTTCCCTTTTCCTTTTCTTTTTCTCTTCCCTTTCCCGCTGCCGGCCGTGTCCCTGTGCCGGGAGCCGCGGGGCCGCTCGCCCCCCGCCCAGCACCGGGCCCCATTGCCCCGGACGTGCGGCGCTGGCGCTGCTCGGCTCCATCGATTCCGACCAGTCCCGGCGGAACTCTGGGATCGGAGCAGCTCCCNCGGAGCAGCTCCCAGTGGGAGAAGGACCGTGAAAGTGCTGCGTTCGTGCCCAGTCACAGAACCACAGAACACGGAAGGGACCTTCAGGATCACCTTGTTCCACCTCCATGGTGTTAGAAATGAACTAACTTTTCGATACAATTAAATGGTGACAAAGTCGTCGAAGCAAAAGGAAACACCTCATTAGTAACGATTCAGCTGAGCTGAGAGCCGAACACCCACGCACTCTCCAGCGAAATGGCTACGTTTTATACCTCTCTGTGTAGTTCTGGGCACTGTCTTTTAAAGTGTCCCGCTTTTCCACAATAAAATCATTTCTTGGGACCTCTCTGCAGGTGATCATCCCCTGTCCTCTTCCCTGGGGTCTCCTAAGGTTAGGCTGAAGTCTTCCCTTGGCCACTCCTCTGCCTCTCCCAGCCTCATTTTCCAGTTTGCCGTTTTAGTACTTGGTCTGCAGTGGCCACCATTAACTTGGTCTTACTCTTCTGTTTTTCATCATCCCTT
>VWZW01002496.1:379771-407716 GCA_013397115.1 Edolisoma coerulescens | reverse complement strand
AAAAAAAAAAAGCAGAAGCAAGGTGTTGTAGGTTTGCTCATTGGTCACTTCTGTTTCTGTCCCCACCTATTTCAACCCAATATTTTCCCTTCCTGTTCCTCCATCCTTCTAGGAAAGCTTTTCTTGTCTGTTTTTGGCTGATCACCAGGTTTATGGCTGTAAGTGAGGGGAATCATATGGAAGAAACCCACCATCCTGTTGCAGGAATCATAAGGGATTCCCAGCCAGATGTTCCCCCTTCTCAGTGCCAAAGTGTACTCGTTTGAAAGCAAACCAGTGGGAGATTCCAAGTCAGAACTACCATTTAAGAGGACAATTAAAATAAAGGCAATAGTACAGAAACACTGGCTTAAACTGACAAAGTCAGAATGTAACCTGACACCCTGTTGGTCAGGTGGTAGCAGTCCAGTTAAAAAAAACGGCTACAGTGCCGTTGGAGTGATGGATGTGGTTCTGTTGAAGCAGTGATCCTGTAGGAAGGTCTGGTCTATCTCTGGAGGTCCAGTGGTGGTTATTTTGTCCTCTGGGAATCCAGTGGGTAGTGCCCAAAGCGTTCCAAACTTCAGATTATATACAGGCAGGACAGCTTGGATCCTCCCCCTGGGTGGAGCATCTCACAATGGGATGATGTAATTTTGTAAGTCATGCTGGGAGCCCTTGATGGCTCATCAGCAGAGACAGCCTCTCCAGAGGGTGTTATCAGGGATGAGTCATGGAGGAGATGAACCACATATCTTAGCAGCTTATGAAGATGGTAATAGAATACATACTTTTGGTTACATCTTACATTGTAACCTAAGACACAAAGGATGTGCAGCTCTCTAGCAAAGGAGAGTCCTGAAATGCTGCATTTTGGGCTTTATTTCAGAAAGTCCCTTAGGTACATAGCTAATTTTAAGGACATGCTTAACTCCGTCCCCTGAGCAGGTTTTCTTTCCGCCAGAACTGAGGCAAACACTGTGTTTTATTTCCAGGGTATTCATCTGGAATTTTTCATGAGCCTTGAACTCATTAAAAGTACTTTTTATTTCTTACCAGAAAACAAGTTTCTGTGGTTAATAAATTATGACTCCACCTAGAAGGATGCAAGACATCCTTTGATTCGTGTTCCTTGAGTTGTCCTTGAAGAGGAGTGGTGGAAGGGGACAGAATAACTTTATACACCTGCTGGCAATAAATTATTAAAACCTTTATGAATACAGCATATTATCTGTCCATGTGCCTTCAGGCATTTTCTGTTCCTTTTTTGCTTTTAAAGCAATTAATCTTGCAACTGCTCATCATTTCCAGAGCCAGTCTTACAACTCTGTAGAATGTGTGAAAACTGGAGAAACTGGAGCGAGCCAGCGGCAGAGGAGCTGAGGATTCACTCTTCCCACCAATGGGGACTTGCAGGATGGGACTGTCCTCAGTGGGATGTTTTCTGGGGTATTCTATTGGAAATTGCAAGTTCCTATGCTGGGACTCTCAGCCCTTTCTTGGAGAGCTGCTCCTGGCTGTTAGAAAATGCATTTTCCAGACCAGTCTCATCTTCCTTATATTAATCCCATTACTCTCAGCTCTCTCATCTATGCCACCCCTGAATCACTTATTTCTTGCTTGCAGCCCTTGTCTAGTTCCTAAGTGCCAAACAGAAAATTGTGCCGCTTTTTTCTTTCTTGTCAAAACTCTAAAAATCAAAATCTCCATTTATTTCTAGGCTTGACAGCAATGTTTCACTTCACATGAAACCACTTGGGCCCCTATAAAACATAAAAAGAGCTCAGGTCTTCCCACTTATATGTCTCCCAATAGGAGACATGGACCAGGATGCTGGAGCCCTGTCCAGGGGGATCCCAGACTCACAGACAGAGGCTGGAGTTGGGGGATGCTCTTTTCCGTCTCTCTGCTGACATCAGGGCAATTTTGTGTGAGTAATGAAAGAGAAGAAGAGAAGGGTTCTTCATTTTTTTTCTCTGTTCTGAGTGAATGTTGTGCACTATCAGCTCGAGCTGTTCCCAGCATCACCTTAGTGATTACTTAAGTGCTTCACACTCGGCTGAACGGCTCCATCGTGACACCGCAGAGTCCTGAACCATGTCAAGATACCAGCCAGCCTTGTTGCTATGGCAGGGGAGAAGGGGTTCCAGTTTAAGCAGTGGTGTGTGGATTTTAAGGACCCTCAGATTGTCCCAGTGGGCTACAGCTTGGAGTTGAAGGTATCCTATGGGTCCGCAGGGGAAGGTTGGTGCAGCCACTGACACTTCCAGTAAAATAGGGCTTCACCAGTTGCTCCAGCAATCTCTCTGCCCAGATTCTGCAGGGCTTCTTCCTGGCAAAAATAATTTGTCTTGAATTTGTAAATAGTCTGGGATCCTGGTTTTGGCAAATTTATCCTTGCTGAGAAAGCTTCTCCTGGCTCCAGTACAGCTTGTGGAAGCTGGGCTGCTCCAAATGCTGTCATGGGGAGTTGCAAAGCCTCCTCTGAGCAGTTTGGAAGGAGGGCCCTGTGGCTTGGGTGGGGCTTCTCATCACAGGGAGGTCGGAGCCAAATCACTTGGAGAGCTGAAGATCTGCTCAGTTGGAAGGTGCTACAGATCCAACCTGATGAGTGATATGCAGGGTGATTACATCCAGCTCCGAAGGGAAGCTCAGAAGGGGATGATGTGGAGCTGCCAAGACGGCCGATGGCCCCTGGGCTGTGCCAGCTCTGGGGTGGCAGCAGGGCCAGGGCAGTGCCCATCCCCTGTGCTGGCACTGCTGGGGCACCTCCAGGGCTGGGGCACCTCCAGGGCTGGGGCAGCTCTGGGCCCCTCCGACAAGAGACACATTGAGGGGCTGGAGCGAGTCCAGGGAAGGGAACGGAGCTGGGAAAGGGGCTCAGCCTGGAGCAAAGGAGGCTCAGGGGGGCCCTTGTGGCTCTGCACAAGTCCCTGACGGGAGGGGGCAGCCGGGGGGGGTCGGGCTCTGCTGCCAGGGACCAGGGACAGGAGGAGAGGGAACGGCCTCAGGCTGGGCCAGGGGAGGAGCAGGTTGGATATTGGGAAAATTAGGGAAGGGGTTGTCCAGCCCTGGCACAGACTGCCCAGGGCAGTGGTCCCATCCCTGGGGGGATTTAAAAGCCATGTGGATGTGGCACTTGGGGACATGGGTTAGTGGTAGCCCTGGCATTGCTGGGGTAGCAGTTGGACTCAATGGTCTTCGAACGGTTTTCCAAACTAAATGAGTCTGTTGTTCGATGGTTTGTGACAGGAGCACATCCTGGGGAAAGCCCTGGCAATTGGGATGTGATTACACAGCTCTTTACAGAAAGGACTTGCTGCATGGAGAAGTGTCTGTGAGGGAGCAGAGGCGGTGTGGGTGGAAGTGCCTGCACAGCAGCAGGGTAGTGGCAGCGGGGTTTGCAGAGCAGCCAGGAGATGGAGCCCACGTACAAGACACCACAGGTTCCAACCTCCTTGCCGTGGGCAGGGACACCTTCCACTACCCCAGGGTGCTCCAAGCCCCATCCAGCCTGGCCTTGAACACTCCCAGGGATGGGGCAGTCACAGCTGCTCTGGGCACCCTGTGCCAGGGCCTCACCACTCTCGCAGGGCGGAATTCCTTCCCAATCTCCCATCCATCCCTGCCCTCTGGCAGTGGGGAGCCGTTCCCTGTGTCCTGTCCCTCCATCCCTTGTCCAAAGTCCCTCTCCAACTTTCCCGTAAACCCCTTTTTAGGCATGCAGCCTGATCTCACCTCTGCCAGTCCATGTTGAATGCAGACCATCAGCCTGGTGTCGGGGTGCTCTGGTGAGGGGCAGCTCTGGGCATCCCTGCATTAGGGGGTTTGCAGGATGGCTCATCCCACCTCTCCATCTTCTCAAGGGCAAAGAGCCACTGGTGGCCTTTTCTTGTTGGTCTCAACACCCCTGACTGTCACATGCATCCAATGACCCAAATGCAGCCCCCTTGGACAGAGGGCACACGCCGGGGCGTGGGTGGGCTCAGCTCACACATCTGGCCTGAGTAAAGGGACACATGTGCAGCTCTTGTGACAAAATAGAGGGTCCTCTGCTGTGTGGTTGCATCCCCTACTTGTGACAAGAGGGCTGGCTTTGGGGCAGACCTTGCTACAAAACCAATGGAAAAAGGAAGAAGAGCACCATTCCCCAGAGTCTCCATGCAGCCTCAGCCTGCAGAGTTTGTGGTCCAGCATGGCTGGAAGGTTCCCTGCTGCTGTCACCTCCATAAACTACACCCAGGGTGGCATTGGCCTGATTTTTCTCCACCTCTGCTCTGTCTGCAGAAGCAGAGTCCTGGTTGTGGCTCTCACACAAACCAACCTCCTCCTCCTCCTGGAAGGCTGGTTTGCTCACACCATGGACGAGGTGATGTGTCCTTCTGCTGTGACAAGCACACAGGAAGAATTTGGGAGCTTCCATATCATTACCTCCTGGCTCAACAAGACACCCTGAGATATGGAGACAGAAAATCATCTCTGACTTTTAGGTCATCCTTCCTGAGGAAGGCTGTAGGTACCTCTTGCCATGGCTGGGTACTCAGCTGCCTTGTCTCAGCATCTCAAGGCAGGTGGTCCTTCAGCCACAGACACAACATGCATATAAGCTTGAGATGAAGCCATCTTTATTTTATCATTCGTAACACACTCATGCCTCCGTCCAGAGAGCACTTCTTCTTTTTCTTGGCTATTAGGTCTTCCTCAGGATGCCAAATGACCAAAGACAAGGAAAACCCTTTCCAGAACCCAAGCACCTGACTTGGGCTTGGGATCTGATCACTAATATCCCATTAAGCAAAAAGGACTGAATTTCACCAGTTGTTATTTTATATTTTCACAAGAAAACAGGATTTTCTTGGTCTGGATGCTATCAGATGCTCCGCAGCAGAGAAGCAGGACCAGGATCCAGGACCAAAACTCCCCCAACCCCATTCCAGCCGTAACTATGATGGGCATCAGTGAAGTTTTTCAAGTCAGATCATCCACATCTCTTGCTCAGCTTCCCAAAGAGCTTCTCTCTTCACCGTGAGGATGTTCTGTGCAGGAAGGTGGGAACAATGGGCCTATCCCCAGCACATGAGAGCCTGGATCCAGACCAGCCCGAGTACAAAACATCTCCTAGAGATTCCTGCTTCCCACAGCTCCCTCTGGGGAGGATCGCCCCAGCACATCCCGCCCGCCCGTGGGGCCCCCTGCTCATAATGGCCCTTTATAAGGCTTCACAAAGGCCTTCTTGGTTCATCTCCAGGCTGCTCAGAAAGGTTGCCAAGGGTGTCTTTGCAAACAATAAGGGGCCTGTGTTTGTAAGGCGGCTGTGGTCACAAATGCTTTTTTTGTGACCTGCAAATGAAAATAGCTCCTTCTTTCCCAGCAGATCTTCTGCTGTGTCTTCAAGTCACCTCTGAAGGCTGGAGCAGCGTGGTGGCCATGGGGATGCTGGGGTGAGCAAGCTCTCTGCCTTTGCTGACATCCTTCCAGCTGAGTCCTGTCATGAGCTTTTTCTTGCTTGTGCAGTCCAAGAGGCTCAAAGAACACTTGGCATGGCCTGAAATGCTCTTCATGTTGTAATTTTGTCAAGTGATTCAGCAAGCTGGATGGAAATCGGCTGGACTCCTTGGGATGTGGGTTTTCCCTAACCATCCTATCAGACCAGGCTGCTTAGTGCCAGGAGACATCCCAGTGAAAGGATCTCAGAGGGTGCTTGAATACATCCCCCAGCTGAGGCCACAGCTGCACAGGCACATGGCACACTGCATTTCTGCTCTGAAAGTCATTAAGTCACTGAGCTGTGGAAAATCAGTGCCACCAAAAGAATTTGGGGTGTCCAAGGTTCTGCAGTACTGGGAGGTGTCAAAAGGGCCTTGCAAGGAGAGGATTTACTGTGCAAATGAATTTTAATTATATAAAATAAATGAAATATTTACTATGAAATTCTTTCCTGGGAGAGTGGTGAGGCCCTGGCACAGGCTGCCCAGAGAAGCTGTGGCTGCCCCATCCCTGGAATTGTCCAAGGCCAGGCTGGATTGGGCTTGGAGCACCCTGGGCTAGCGGAAGGTGCCCCTGCCCGTGGCAGGGGAATTGGAATTGGATAACCTTTCAATTCCCTTCCAACACAAACCATTCAGTGATTCTATGATTTCCTGGGCTCAGCCTCCCAGAGGCCAGAAGAAAAAAGGTCTTATGAAAGTCACATTTCTCCTTCCAACTTAAGCAGTTGTATGTGCAGCAAATTCGGAAAACTCAGCATTATTTAATTTTTTAAGCCCAAAGACACTTCTGGGGTGGTGCAGGAGGGGACTTGGTGTTGAACTAGACTTAAAACTCTCACATCACAGCCAGGCCACCTTAAGAGCACAGAGAGCCAGGACAAAGCCTGCCCAGCCTCAGATTCTTCTCTAATCACAGCCTGCTCAGAGACTTCCTTCCCTCCCTAATCACTGCCCGGTTTTGAAGGTGGTTGTTAAAAAATATTAAAAACCTTCATGGAGGCAGGTAGCTGAGAACAGAGCTCAAAGCACTTCAGGCATGTGTCCCTTGGAAGTGAAGGTCTACACGTGCCCACCAAGGAGGTGATACAAGCAGTCTGGGGCAGGAGCAGGCAGAAAAATGAGGGATATGTGGCTCCATCGAGGAGCTGAAGGACATGGGAACAGTTTGTGTGACTCAACATGGTGTCAAGGCTAAGATAATGCCTGATGAGTGCAACCTATCTCAGGCATCCTCAGGTTGGAGGGAGGAGAACACAGAGCAGTCCAGGCAGAGAGTAAGCAGCTCGTGCACACAAAGTATGCTCTCGCTTCCCAGACTTCCAGGAGTCCAGATAAACGCCACAGCCTGAAGGCCACAGAGCAGAGAAATGGGTCTAACTAGTCAAAAAGAATTTAAATTAAAAAGTTGCAAGATGGTTGCTATAGAACAAAATCCCATCAAAGGTTGTATAGATGGATAGTTCTTCAGGACAAACCTGGTCCTCTATTGTGCTCCTTCCCAGGATCCGGCTGAGCTCTTCTCTTTCCCCAGGCATTCCGACATGGCCAGTGCATCAGTTCCATATTTTCAGCTCTCCAGCTTGCAGATGGGCTTAGGAAGCTAAGAATATTTAAGAGAACTTGTCTAGAACTGGTTGTATACAAATAAATTTTAAAGTGGTCCTGTAAAGCCTTCTACTATCTTGGCAGTGGGGAGGATGACAGAGAGGACAGACAGAGGAGAGACAGACTTCCTACAGATTCACAGCAAAGGGACAAGGTGCAATATGCAGGAAAAAGAAATCCAACTGGATATAAGGAAGAAAAAATGCACCATGAGGGTGACTGAACAGAGGAGGAGGAACAGGTATTTTAGGAATCTGTGTAATGAGGTGAAACCACTGATCAGTGGTTTCAAGGTAGGTGTATGAAGGCTTGACCAACCCTCATCAACACCCTGTCTTGAACTATTATTTGTACTGCATAGGTAGAAGTGTTGGGTTAATGGTTGGACTCAATGATCTTAGAGCTCTTTTCCAACCTAAATGATTCCATGATTCTGAACCTGACCATATTGTAACATATCTGATCACCAAACCAGCAGAAAAAAGCCTGACCAAGAAGCTTTGCAGCTTCTTGAAGCCACCTATGGCTGGAGCAACACTTTATGTTAATTTGCTAAATTAACAACATCTCTAGATAATTTCCTCCCTGGTTGCAGAGGACCTTCCTATCAGAGCCTCTCCTCCATGCTGCCTTTGCCCATGGTCCATCGGAGGCCATTCTAGAGGACATCACCACAACCTCTGGTGCATGGGGAAATTTGGAGACAACAGATAGTCCCCCAATCCCGACAGATGAATCATGCTGATGGAATCCCAGCTCTGCAGCCAGAATGGGTTTCCCGGGAAAAGGGAAGAGTTTCACCCTTGGGCTTTGAGGGAACAGTATTGAGGCTGCTCAGACATGGAAAAGGCATTGCCTGGAGCAAGAAAACGTCCAGCTATCTGCATCGACTTTCTGCCAGCACATGAACTCATGTGGTGGATTTGTGATCAACCAAGGAGACCAAAACCTGAGTTTACCTTCTAAAACCTTGGAGAGCGGAGAACTCCACTCTGTGGGCAGAGAGATCCAAGGATGTAAAATTCATGAGCACACGTTGCTGCACACTCCTCTGACCACCACTTCTCAACCCAGTATGTGTTTTCCCTGTCTTGCTCCCTGAGCAACATCATCTATTAATGATCTTAAATGGCCGAACACATGCCTGTCTCCTAGTGAACGACAAACAAAACCCGATGACCCATGAACGAAAAATAAGGTGGCGACATGCTCTGAGCAACATTGTTCAATGATAAAGAGATACTGTCATGGCAGGATGGATTGTCCTGCAATAAAAAAATCAGTCCCAGGAGTGATGGACTTGGCTTGCAGACTCAGCTCTTGAGCAACCCTGATACATTAAATACATCACTGCAAGAAATCATCAGGGCTGAGAAAAGACTAGAATCCACATGGGCTGTGCAGTGACTGAGCATTGTTCCCATTAGGTGTTCATTAGCTTGGTGTGGTGAGTTTGGTGGCCTCCCTAGACTGGACAAGCTACTTCAGCAAAGCTGTTGGGAGTAATTGCCTCCTTTCCTGGTAGTATCAGGAGGATTTGGTGATGGAGACCAAACCCCTCCCTCCCTATAAAGTGCAGAGCCATGATAGGAAAACTGGGTGTGAGATGAACTGCTTGGACACAGAATTGTTCTGCTGGCAAGTCCTCCAGGGCTTAATTTATATATACTATAAACTCATTTACATTGGGAATATTCCGTCCAGACTCACAGCAAGGGGTGACTGGGTTTTGGCATGGAGAAAAGCACTGAGGCACAGTAACCGCTGGCTTGCTGAGCTCAGATGTGCCATCAATCCATAACCATCTCTCTTGGGCCGATCCGGCACAGAGAACTCACAGACAAATTGGAAAGATTTGTCTTCAGATTGTGCTGAATCCATATTTTTACTCCATTACTTTGTTAATTGCAGTACCTGAGCATTGTGGAAGAAAAATGAGAATTGGTGGATTTACATTCCAGTCCTGCTTGCAGGACTTTCTTTTCTCCAGGGTTATTGAGATAGGAATATTTTGCTCAGGATTCAAGATATGCCTTTGATGGATAGTCAGCAGAAGAGGGACTAGGGTGATATGACTCCTGGGCCTAAATTTTGAGCCATCTCAGACCCAGGCTGGGAGGTCATAGCTGATCGCAGTGATCCAAAAAGTGCAGCTTGCCTTATCAGCCCTATGGGAGGGATGTCCTCTTCAGAGTGGCATGACCCACATGTCCTTTGTGGTTGTAACTTCAGATGCTGCTGCAAGACCCGATATTATTATTATTATTATTAATCATTGAATGGTTGGAAAGGACCTTAAAGACTGTGACAGCACAGACTCTTTCCCATGGGAATTTTTCTCTTCTTCTCCCTGTGTTTTGTAAATAAAGATAAGGTTTGGATGTTATTGAAACTGTCTCTGGAAAGATGGGCAGTTCAGCCTGGCCTGTCGGCCTAGGGGGAGGTTTTGAATTGACCCAATCCGAAGGAACTTTCAAAAGTCTATATAAGTTTTAGAATTAAATAATAAAATCAGAATTTTGCCTCACCCGATCCAGCCTGGTTCTTGCACGCAGCTAGCGGTTCAACAGCAACAAAAGACCATCTCTCCCTGCCATGGGCAGGGACACCTTCCACTAGACCAGGGTGCTCCAAGCCCCATCCAACCTGGCCTGGAACACTTCCAGGGATGGGGCACCTACAGCCTCTCCGGGCAGCCTGTGCCAGGGCCTCACCACCCTCACAAAGAAGAATTTCTTTCCAGTATCCCATGTAACCCTGTCCTCTGCCAGTGTGAAGCCATTCCCCCTTGTCCCGGCAATCCACGCCCTTGTCCAAACTCCTTCTCCAGCTCTCTTGGAGCCACTTTAGGCACTAGAAGGGGTAGTAAGGTCTCCTTGAAGCCTTCCCTTCTCCAAGCTGAACACTCCTAGCTCTCTCAGCCTGCTAATAATAACCTAGTTATTATAGTTACTTACTAATAACTAGTAAGAGATCAGGCTGTTCTCTTCCTTCTTCCATGGTACGTATCCTCCTCCAGGGAAATTTACAACCATTTCCTTTCAAGATGGTCATCTCCTCTACCCAGCTCACTAATGGGGAGGGTCTTCATTAACCCACTGAAAATCTCAGCCCCTGACTCACAAATTATTCTTTGCAGCTGTGTCCTAAATGTGGGCTCATCAAAGCCCTGACAGTCAGTGCAGCCCAGCTGGGAGACAGGATGAATATCCCATAATTTCTATCACATCTCATAGCTCCCATGGCTGAGACTGAGCTATTAGGAGATGCTGCTCAGAGAAGGGAAGCATGAGGAAAAATTGCTGCCTTAGGGAGATACAGAGAATAATTAGGGGAAAATAGCACAGGGTCCTGCTGGCATTGCCAGGCTCACCATAGGCACAGATAACAGCCCTACGCATGCTGGAGATAAATCCCATCTGTGGCTGCCTGCATGTGAGACTGGATGTAGAACACAAATTTAAGGAAAGGAGCCAGTGCTGTGCAAGGACATTGGGCTAAACACAATGTGCAAGAACATTTCCAGTGAGATGCTATAGGAGGTTTCCCAGCATGTACCAGGAATAGTGTGGCCAGCAGGACCAGGGAAGTCATTCTTCCCCTGTATTCGGCACTTGTGAGGCTGCACCTTGAGTACTGTGTCCAGTTCTGGGCCCCTCAGTTTAGGAAGGATGCTGAGATGCTTGAATGCATGCAGGGAAGGGCAACAAGGCTGGTGATGGGCCTGGAACACAAGCTCTGTGAAGAACAGCTGAGGGAGCTGGGGCTGTTTAGCCCAGAGAAAAGAAGGCTGAGGGGAGACCTTATCACTCTCTGCAACTACCTGACAGGAGGTTGTAGCCAGGCAGGGGTCAGTCTCTTCTCCCAAGCGACCAGTGACAGGATGAGAAGTCACAGCCTCCAGCTGTGCCAGGGGAAGTTTAGGCTAGGTATTAGATAAATATTCTTCACAGAAAGAGTGGTTTGGCATTGGAATGGGCTGCCCAGGGAGGTGGTGGAGTCACCGTTCCTGAAGGTGTTTAAAAAAAGAAACACATTAAGAAGATCTCCAAGAAAAATAATTTAAAAAACCCAAATGCCAAGTCTTGTAGTAACTATATATAATTCCAAGTCTTGTATAAATCCTACACTGAACTTCTGAAATTCCTGACTCCAGGGTAGGAGAGGGTTAAGAGAAAGCCCTGAGCTCTCTGACTGCATGGGATGCTCCCAAGGATGAGCTGAAATCTCCCTGAAAGGCATCCTACCCTTTTGACCAGACTCAAAAGAGAATGTCTCTCATCATTAAAGTCAATTCTTCCAGGATGGCAAGGAGGGGCATTTTCATGGCTGATTAGCTCTGTAGAGCTCAGGCCAATTCAGCTGTTATGGGCAGATATATTGTGCTCCTGCCTTGCAGTAACTGGCCTGTTTGCTGGAGTGGGAAATCGCTCGGAGCAGAAGCCACTGCACCAAAAATCCTGCACTGGGGACTGACGAATGACAAAGCTTCAAAGCCATATTTCAAAGCCTGAAGTTTCTTGTTTGTTGTCCTGACAGTGTTTACGTGTCAGATCATAGAATCATGCAATCACAGAATGGTTTGGGTTAGAAGGGACCTTAAAAATCATTCAGTTCCACCCCCCTGCCATGGGCAGGGACACCTTCCCCTAGACCAGGTTGCTCCAAGCCCCGTCCAGCCTGGCCTTGGACAGTCCCAGGGATGGGGCAGCCACAGCTTCTCTAGACAACCTTTGCCAGGGTCTCACCATCTTTATAGTAAAGAACTTCTTCCTAATATCTAATCCTGGAAAAGCTACTTGTGGGTTTGATCCAGGCATTTGGTGCAGAAACAGTGATGCCAGTGGGATGGACAAGTCCTCCAGATAATTATAGAAGATGTGAGGGACAGAGAAGATGTCTGGGAGCATCTGTGAATTCTGGGTGCTGACGGAGCTCTGGGGATGCTCTCTGTGAATTTGCTCACATGTAGCTTGGTTTAACTCAGCAGTGAAGAAGCTGGAAAGCAGAGGACTTGACAGGTCAATTTCTATAGATCTGTAGGTTCTTAGTCCTGATTCTGTCACCCTGCAGTGGAGACAGGCCAAAGCGAGGGTGACCTGAACTGTCTGGGATGAACTATATCGACTTGGTGGCCTGTGTACAGTGGCTTAGGGCAGCATACACACAGGTCAGGGCACCCCAAGGGTGACTTTCTCAAGACTCACATATTAGAAACATGTCCTCTGATTTGCAGACCTACTGACGGGCACCACCGGCACTGTGAAGAGATTTTCCAGTTCACATCTTGAGCCTTCCCAACAAGGTTTTGCATGGCCCCGTCTCTTGAAGTGTTCAAGGGTTGGCTGGATGGGGCCCTGAGTAACCTGATCTAGTGAGTGGTATCCCTGCCCATGGGAGGGGGGTTAAACCACATATCCTTTAACTCCCTTCCAACCCGAACCATCCTGTGATTCTATGATTCTAAGTGGTTGTCACTCCTGCATCTGGTCATCTCCACTGACGCTGGTTCAGTGGCTTCTCCACCCATCTGATGTCATTTTCCCTCTGGAGACAAGAGATGGCCAATGATCCATGAAATCCCCTGGCTTGACCCCCTGTGAAGTCTCCACCACTGTCTCCTAAGTGGAGTTTGAGCTCATGTAAAGGAACTCAATCCTGGATGACAGAGGCTAAAACAACTTCATTATCTCAATGTCTACAAAGGGAGTTCATTTCCCTGAGAGCAGCTGGCTCCTGAGTCACCCTCATCCACCCTCCTGCCTTGCCTCTTTATCAGACATCAGCACTTCCTAGGCAGACAGGTGACTTTTGTAGGATCACCTCCCACAAGGCAAATCCTCTAAAAACAGACAGAAGAGCATTTAATCACCGTCTTCACAGCGATTCTCATCCAAACACTAGACCAGTTACCCCCTCTAAGCCTTTTTAATCCTTTTCCTCTAATATGAGATACCAGGCTGAGGAAAGTAACACCATCAGTCCAAATTCTTGGATTAGGTATTCCTTGGAAGCTTCTGCAACTTTTCTAGCCACCAGCCAGGAGTTTGTCATGCTCTGTGAGCTTGGGCAGAAGAAGGTGAAGATATTTTCACACCAGGAAAAAGAATATAGAAATGAGAATGATATATTAATGTCCCTCACAAAACAGCTTTAGAAGAAATCAAGGGCCCTGAGCAACCTGATCTAGTGAGTGGCATCCCTTCCCAGGGCAGGAGTTTAGAACTAGGTGATCTTTAAGGCCCCTTCCAAACAAAACCATTTCATGATTCTATGAAATAACCCTTCTCCAGGGCAGGGGACTCCCTAAATGGTGTCAGAAAGCACAGATCACAGCATGGCATCTGTAGGCAAATTAGGGAGCTTGGGGTGATAAAGCTGTGGCAAATTATGCAGAAAACAGGTTTGCCTCTGCATATTTGCTGTAAAATACTTCCTCTTCACCTTTATTCTGACATTTTTATAAGACAGTGTAAAAATGTTCATATTCAACTATGCTGTTCTGTTTATTTAAGTAACAACAATTGAACTTGTAGGCATTTCCTGGAGAAAACCTTCTGGCGAGGAGCTTTCATGTTTTAACTGCTCATTAATCCTCCTGTGAATATCCTGGTTTGACACCATGGATATCGAGGCTGCTACACGATCACTGTTGAGACTATAATGTGATCACTTAATGGTAGGTTGTTATTTCTTAGCACTTAATTATGGCAAGGTGCTTGTTGTGTGTCATTAAAATTACTCCAGCATGAAAATTCCCATTCTTTACCCCCCACTTCCCACTCATAATTCCTCTCATGACAAGGTGAGTTATTTTCCCCTCGTGCTCCTCAGTCTTTACCTTGAGTTCTATGTGCAGGTGAATCACCTATTTCTTGCTATTTTGCCCCAAAGGTAATCCATTCATTTATGAGTAAAGGGAGAGTGAAAAAGTATTAAAAGTAAAATGGGGCTCATTGTGAAAAAGAGACACTTTACATGGTCATGAGGTTTCTGTGTGAGCCGAAGGGTTGAAAGGTGGCCTGAGGAGTTGGGTTATCTATGACACCTCTCCAAGAGCATGTTGGTACTCCTCCACTGCTGCTGGGATCATCTTCCCAGCTCATCTCCCAAACACATTGCCCGTGTGACTCTATCCTTCCCCTGCCTCACAGTCCGAGCCTGCACCAAACAAAGCACCTTCTTTGCAACTGTAACTCTGTTCTCCATATAGCTGCAGCTTTTGCAGCCCCCCGGAATCTGACATTTTTGCCTGCTTTTTCTTTAAGTTGGTCCTCAGTCTTGCCCGTGAAATGCCCCCACAGTGCCTGGAAGATCACCTCTTGCTGAAGTCTGCAAAAATCACAGCTCTTCAGTTCTCTGCTCATTATTCCTCTCACCTTCTTTGGTTGGCTCCCCCATTGGTCAAGTCCTTCCTGCTGCTCAGTTCTGAGCTTCCTGCAGAAGACATCTTTTGCTTTGCTTGACATCCTACACACCAAACCTCTGATCTCGGCTGAGGCCCTGAAAACGCATCTGGTATGTGTATGAAGATGTCTAACACACGTTACAGGCTGGAGCCCCTCTACTCTAGAGACAGACTGGGAGAGCTGGGGTGTCCAGCCTGGAAAAGGGAAGGCTCTGGGGAGACCTTCCAGCACGTTTCAGCATCTAAAAGGGCTCCAGGAGAACTGGAGAGGGACTTTGGAGAAGGGATAGAGGGACAGGACAAGGGGGAACGGCTTCCCACTGCCAGAGGGCAGGGTTAGATGGGATATTGGAAAGAAATTCTTCCCTGCGAGAGTGGTGAGGCCCTGGCACAGGGTGCCCAGAGCAGCTGTGGCTGCCCCATCCCTGGAAGTGTTCAAGGCCAGGCTGGACAGGGCTTGGAGCACCCTTGTCTAGTGGAAGGTATCCCTGCCCTTGGCAGGGGATTGGAATGAGATGATTCCGGGATTCTATGAACCGCAGAAATCTACAGATTTTCTTGAGCTGCTGTACATGGATATCTGCATTGCAGCCCTGTGGTGTGTACTCTCTCCTGAGTCTCTAAAGGCTTTCCAAACACAACAGTAATTGGATCTCACTCACACTCATCTGCAGACTGAAGCATGGCAGAGTTTTGATTTCCTGTTTCAAAGACAAAATTTGCTTTGAATGTTTGTAGCCATCTTTCTTACAGGCCCCCTTAGAAGTACTGAAAGGTTGCAACAAGGTCTCCCTGGAGCCTCCTCTTCTCCAGGCTGAACAATCCCAAGTCCCTCAGCCTTTCCACGTAGGAGAGGTGCCTCAGACTTCTGACAATTCTCTACTGACTACAGAAAAAACCTCTGGGACTGCCTCAGAAGAAGACATAATCACAGGATTGTTTGGAGTGAAAGGGCACTTAAAGACAGCCTCATTCCAACCCCCTGCCATGGGCAGGGACACCTTCCACTAGACCAGGTTGCTTCAACCTACCCTTGAACACTTCCATGGATGGGGCAGCCACAGCTTCTCTGGGCAACCTGTACTAGTGCCTTACCTCCCTCACAGGGAAGAATTTCTTCCTGAAATCTCATCTAAGCATCTTCCACTTGCTGCCAGTTTCACAGGCCTACCAAGGTGAGTCCCACCCTTTGGGAGAGAGGCAATGCTATCCATAAAACATCAAGTAACCCGGAGCCCATGCAGCACTTCTGGCCTGGACCAAGGATGGCATTTGAGGCTCCAGAAAGGCCATCACCACTTACTCATGTGCTGGAGCACAGTTCAGCCAAGGAATGCATTTTCTTAGCTCTCCCTGACTGTTCAGGACTTAACCACAACGACTTCCTAATGCCAGTCTCTGCACATTGTTAGCAAATGTGTTGCTCGTATCAGCAGCTGAGGCTGTCCCTTCAAGGTGGGTATTATTCCAAGTGCTTATTAGTATATTTATCTGCCAGTTCCAAACACAAGCTGACTCACAGATTCCCAGATAATGCTTCTATCCAATGTTATTTCTAAAACACACAATCCTGTTACAAAGACACCCCTGGGGCTTGTCTCGTTGCGGAAGAGCCCGCTCTGTGTTCCATCTGCATTCTCAAACACAGCAGCAGCCAGTTTTGTGTGCTCAGGGTAGATCCTGAGTCTGCACAAGACAGTTCCGCTCTTTCTAAACCAGCATTTCTTGTTTTGGCAGGTGTCTCGCCATCTCCCAATAGTTGTGAACCTGCACTTGCAGTTCTGCTGAATTGGGGGTGCTTTTTTCCCATTCCTTTGCCTCTCACCTTTCCTCCTCATCTGTCTTTACTCAGACTCGACACTCACACGATCATGCTGAGGAGAGCTCAAAGCAGTGGAAGAAATGTCAAAAAACTTTTCTATATTTATTTCATAAATCACAACCTTTTACATTTAAGCCACTTAAGCCATTAAGCCATTTATTTAAACTGGAAAAAAACCAAAACGAAATCCAGCCCCCCGGACCTGTCTGGATTATAATGAAAAACTGTTTCCTCCCAAGGGATTCCACAGCAATCTCCTTCTTGAGCCAAATGTTCTGCTTCCTTGAACAGCTGCACAGGGCTCAAACTGCAGTGGCCATCATCCCAAATTGTGCCACAGAGCCGAGCTTTGCCAGCACAGCCTGGGAGCCCAGAGATGTGAGATCCTCTGGGACTGTGAATGGGGTAGGAGTACAGTCTGCACCCCAAGCAACAGGATGGAACCAAAATGCAGGAAGACACCCTCCATGAGCTAATGGTCCCTTCTTGCCTCTGACTCCATTACCTGTCATAAATCCTACACAAACCTGCTGTATGGTAGCATCTGCTTCCTACTCTGTTCACTTCTCTCTCCCTTTCCTCATGACCCCTCTGCCCTCACACCCAGATTTTGCAATGACTCACCCAGTGGGGCAAAGGCTGCTGCAGGTCTGCTCCCAGCAGTTTATTCCTCCTCTCTGCGCCACCCAAAAACCATGCCCTGGTGGTACTCCTCCTGATGGAGTTACACCGTCTCTACCAAGGGAGGAACGAACATGCTTCCAAGGTTCTTTCACTCCTAAAACTGGTTTAATCCCCTGTTAAGCCCTGTAATATATAGGCATCTGCAGCTGTACTGCAGTTAAATTGCATGAAACTATTAATCTTGATTTAGTGCTCAGAAGTGTTGACTAGTCATTTATCTTCAAGCCCCAAATATTTCTCCAAGGTGGTTTGAGCTGCTTGGTGGAAGGGGAGAGGGTTGGACCAGATTTCTTCCAACCTCAGTTTTTCTGTGATTCCACAGTTCTGCTTTCTTCACCCATAAGAATTCACCCCTGTATTTGTGTGTTCTCTGTATGTCCATCCCCCTCTTTTAGGCATTTCCTACCCTCTAGTGCTATTCATGCAACCTCTAGCAAAATGCCTGCTTCAATGCTGTTACTATCCTGGGCTCTATTATCCCAATTATACTTTCCCAACTATTTTGGAGAGATGTTTGGAGAACTGGTTTCAATGTAAAATCAGTAACTCCTTACTGGTTTGGCCTGTCATGATAGGAGGAAGAAAAAGTGTTGATATAATCTAAAACCCAAGTTCCTTGTGTGCTGTTTCAACAGGCCACAGACCAGCCCATGGGGAAGTTCCACTCTTCTTCAGCTGCAGGGACCAGTTTAACTACACAGCCATCCCCTCCCACAGAAGTCAGCCAGACCAGTCCTTCTCTTAATGACGAATCCATGTATAAAAGTTTGGGTAAAGTGTAGTTTCATAAACTTCCTATAAATGTGAGGCTCTGTATCCCAGAGATTCCATGGCTGAGGAAACTAATTTAGCCCGAGGTGGCTGAACAACAGGGTTTGCCTATGTTCTGCCAACACAGTCCCCAGCCAGTTATTAAGTTGATTTAAACCAGCATAACTTCACCCAGGGAAGACAGCAGCCCACTCAGGTCACTCTTAGTGCTGAATGCTGCTGCTCCAGTACCAATTTTACTTATAGAATCATAGAATCGCAGAATGGTTTGAATTGGAAGGGCCCTTGAAGACCATATCATTCCACCCCCTGCCATGGGCAGGGACATCTTCCACTAGATCACACTGCTCCAAGCCCCATCCAACCTGGCCTTGAACACTTCCAGGGATCCAGGGGCAGCCACAGCTTCTATGGGCAATTTCTTCCTAATATCCAATCTAACCTGCTCTCTGCCGGTGGGAATCTGTTCCCCTTTTTCTGTCACTCCAGGCCATTTTTCCAAGTCCCACTCCAGCTCTCTTGGAGCCCTTTCATTCACAGAATATTTGGAATTGGTCAGAATATTGGAATTGGAAGCAACCATAGTGGGTCCAACTTCCCTGCTCAGAAAGGGTCATCCTAGAGCACATGGCAGAGGATTGCATCCAGAGAGTTCTTCAATATCTCCAGGCACTGGAAGTGCCTCAAAGGTCTCCCTGGAGCTTTCTCATCTCCAGGCTGAACAATCCCAACTCTCGCAGCCTGTCTCCAGAGCAGAGGTGAAGTATTATACTATGAAAATGAGCAGCTCTCCTATAGCTGGTATGGTATTCGACTGGTATGAAGCTGGAGCTCCCTTCAGGCAAGCTCTTCCAAGGCTGGGCAAGCAATGCTCCAAATCCTAGAGCTTTATGGTACTGGTGTGCTGTGCAAGACATCTCAAGGATGAGGTATATGAAATGCAAGACAACATAATTTAACACATAATTCCCATTCCTCAGCCATGAACATACAGATTCAGTGCAGTTCTGCTACAACAGCCTCTAGTGTAAATCTGGTTGTGAGCAAACAAGGTGCAAGAAACTTCAGGGGCATCACCGAGGGAGTTTTATGAAAAACAATAAGCTTTGAGAAGCAATGTGCTACTGATGGAGTAGAGCCCAAATGTTACATTCAGGCATTTCTGTTCTTGTCAATGTTAGGATGAGGGTATTTGTGCTTTCATAGAATAACAGAGTCATTAAGATTGGAAAAGTGCTCCAAGACCACTGAGTCCAACTGCTACCCCAGCAATGCCAGGGCCACCACTAACCCATGTTCCCAAGTGCCACATCCACATGTCTTTTAAATCCCTCCAGGGATGGACACTCTACCAACTGCCCTGGGTAGCCTGTGCTAGGGCTGGACAACCCTTTCCATGAAGAAATTTTCCCTAATATCCAACCTGAACCTCCCCTGGCACAACTTGAGGTCACTTTTTCTTGTCCTGTCACTTGTTATTTGGGAGAGGAGCCCAACCCCCACCTGGCTGCAGCCTCCTGTCAGGGAGTTGCAGAGACCCAGAAGGTCCCCCTTGAGCCTCCTTTTGCCCAGGCTGAGCACCCCCAGCACCCTCAGCTGCTCCACATCAGACGTGCTCCAGACCCTTCCCCAGCTCTCTTCCCTTTTCTGCACATGCTTTCAGAGTAACTTTTCTGTAACTTTTTGATGGCGTCTCTTTTCTCCAGCATGAAGTCATGTTTCCAATAGCTCCATCCAGTCCTGCACAAGAGCTAATGGAGAGCTGGTAGTCTAGAAGCACAGCACAGCACTGAAATGCCACCAGCCCGAGCTCTGTGGAGCTGGAGATGTGGAACCCTGAGGCTGTTTTTGCCGGGAACACTGAAGAGTCAATCTTAGAAAGGACTTTGCGCTGACTGGCTTTTTAACAGAGTGTTTTCAGGTACAGCCATGTCAGGAGTTTTTTAGCTTCAGCCAAGAGGCAGGTGCCCAAGCAACCTCAGCCAGCCCTGCTTCATCCCCTGGCAAGGAGTAGGTGTACATTCCAGCAGAGATCTTTGACAGAGAGTCACCAAAACAGCGCTGGAGCCCAAGGTGGGTGTCTCCTGCCACTGCTGTTTCCCTGGCTGTAGCCAGAGAAGGTGGTTAAGGCTTTAAGCAGCTGAGAAAATGGAGCTTAGTACCTTCTCCCAGAGAGCGAATACCATTCCAACATCTTTCCCAAGAGCTGGAAGGAAGCAACTTGATATGTGAGCCAGAGGAGAGAGAGAGAATTGGTAGTGGAATTGCATCCAGCAGAGACTGGGTATTGCACAGGGTCTGTCTGTGCAGCAGCCAGAAACACAGTTGCACCCCTGGAGCGGTGCCTGACCTCCCCATAGTCCCTCTGATGGGGCCATGCCTGTTCCCAGGAAGTAAAAAATGCCACGGGAATGGTGGTACCAGGGGCTGATTGGGGAAGGTATTTCCACCCCAGATAATGTGAGTCAGCCAGTGCTAGGCTGCATGTCAAGGGCAGCAGTCACGTTTCCTTGTAGCTGCGTCAGTGAGGGTTGGGCAGCACCGCTCAACTCCCAACAGAAAGGGCTAAGGCAAGGAAGTGTTGTGCTTCTGGAGCCTCTGCAAGTGAGTTGGGGAAGAGGAGAGGAAGGGGAGGCATGAATGCAATAGCATCTCCTTCCCTTCCTCCTCTTCCTCATCAGTAAATCTCTCTAGGGGAGGTGAGACCTCCTCAAACATATGTGGCACCATCTGCCTGCCTGTCTGCACCCTTGGGATGGTGTTAGCGGGGTGAGTCTTGCACCCATCGTGGGGCTGCCAGGGCTCTTGCTCTACCAACCCACGACCGGCACCAGCTGCTCCTCCAGACCCGACATCAGAGCAGGGAGTCGCTGAGATCAGACACAGCAGAGATGCTTCTCCGTGAGAAAGGCAGAACGTCTAGTGTGGCCCTGAACAGTGTGCAGCCTGTCTTCGCTGTTTTGTTTGGGGTTTGGCTTTGAATATACAAAACTGTCTTACCTCCCTTTTTTCCTCCCAAGAACACCCTGAATAATGCCGGCAGCTCCTCTCTTTTCAGCCCCTTCCCTCAGCTGAATGTGGGGAGGGTCACATTATCCCGGGCTACAGCAGTGACTCTGAATGCCTTTTGGTGACTCTGAATGCCTTTTGGTGACTCTGAATGCCTTTCGTTATCCTCTTGCCGGGCTCCGTGCTGGAAGGAAGGAGGGAGACAGAGCTATTTATACAGCATCCAGGCTCTCCCCAGACTGCATCTAACTTGCTGTTGTTGGTCAACGATCTTTCAGTTGCTTGCTACACTTGGGACTTTGCTCCATGCTTGAAAAAAAGACTGATGTAGTTAACATGCTCCTTCCAGAGAGCAGGCTGGAACTGGATGATTCGTCTATGCAGAAGAGTTGCTTGATAACACAGCCTTTCTTTTTATAAATATCATGGTTTGAGCATGTAGTTGACTTTCTTCCTGCAGCAAATTTACTATTCTGTGCTGGTTTTCAAAAAATATCTGTCAGAGATAGCTCACTGAAATTATTTTTCCATTCCCAAGACATGCAAGTTACTTTCTTTTGACTTTTTTTTTTCCTTTTCTCTCTTTGTTCTTTATACAATACTTTAATTTTCATTGTTAAGCTGGTTATCTCAAAATATGCCAGGACTTTGGAGGAGTGGTTTTACAGAGATTATGGCTCTGGGCTGGGAGCCACACTTCCCAGATCTGGCCCTAACTTTAGTGCCTGGTCTATACAAATCAACATTTTCCCCAAACAGATACTTTGGTTTCATAGTTACCCAACTTGAGGCCATCAGATGCTGCTCTTCAGATCCTGCACATCTTCCCCCTAAAATCAGATGGAGATAAATGGGTCAAATCTTTCAATGAATCTCTTTCAAGACATGATCTCAAAACAGAAAATCTACAAAAAAGAGACAGAGCAGATACACTGTAAGTAACTTGGCCACTGAGATGCTTTTTGCTGAACCTGGATGGATCCAGCAGCCTTCCTGATGCTACATATGATCTTTAATGTCCCTTCCAACTTAAAACATTCTATGATCCTATGAAATATTGTTTATTTTGAATTACATAGAAAACCGAAACCCCAACTTTTGTAATCACTAGAGCTCTTCCAGGGCCCTGCACATAACCCAGGTCCACATGAGGTTTTCACAGTCTCACTAACCACCGTGCCCACAACAGCTTTGGAAGAATCCACTGTTCTTAATTTTCTCTCCCAATTTCTGTGCTTCAATAAAGTTTTATTACTAGTTTTTCCCTATCCTAAAAATCTAAAGCAACTGTGCAGTTGTAGTTATTTTTCTGCTATTCATCATTATTGTGGCTGTAAATCTCTCAGACCTTTGTTCCTGGCAGCACTTGAGTTACTATATTTCTTCCCTTATTAAGCACTTTTTCAGAGGACCTTTGGCCATCCACATCTAAATAAAGGAAAAAGAGAGATCAAGCTAGACCTCTAGCAAACTCTGAATTTATACCTAAATGTGCTTAAAAATTGGATTTGTGTTGTCAAACATGCTTATAACAGGATTTCCAGCTGGGTGGGCAGAAAATAGAGGGTTTCTGTGCTTACTCCTGCTGTTCTGACATTTGTATCAGCTCGGGAGCTTGGGTGGAAGAGCTCTTTGGTATGAGGGGGACTTGTGCCCGTGTGAGGTCTGGGACAGGATCAAGGGAACCAAAACAAAACAAGGGTGAGTTTGAGGAAATCTGAAGAGGAAACAAAAATGAAACAAGTCCTTCAAATAACCCAGTGAGTGTTTTGAAGGAAGAGTTGGGGCCATTCAGCTTGGAGAAGAGAAGGCTCCAGGGAGACCTTCGAGCACCTTCCAGTGCCCAAAGGGGTTACCAGAGACCTGGAGAGAAACCTTCAGCAAGGGCCTGGAATGACAGGACAAGGGGGAATGCCTTCACATTCTGCCAGAAGGCAGGTTAGAGTAGATATCAGCAAAAATTCTTCCCTGTGAGGGTGGTGAGGCCCTCATACAGGGTGCCCAGAGAAGCTGTGGCTGCCCCATCCCTGAAAGTGTTCCAGGCCAGGTTGGACAGGGCTTGGAGCAACCTGGTCTAGTGGCCCCACCCATGGCAGGGGGTGGAACCAGATGGTCTTTAAGGTCCCTTTCAACCTAAACCATTCTGGGATTTTATGATAAGACCATGTGGCGGTTTTTACGTGTAGAGTTGCCTCACACAGGTAGCAAACAAGCATCTTGAGTGAACATACTTTGGTCTGGGCATGATCGTGTTCGGATTCAGACTTCACTGGTGCTGCAGAGGCAAAGCACCAAGGAAAGAGAAGTTCTGGGGAAAATAGAAGGACGTTCAACAGAAGAGACAGGGTGCAAGGTGCTGAAGATTTGGAAATGTGGGCAGAGGTTGTAATGGGTGGAAACAGCAGGTTGGGTGAGGAGTAGAAAAACTGGCGATGCTGGGTTACAAGACAATTGGAAAGAGTTGATTCCAGGCCCTTGGCTAGGGAGTTATTTCTGAAGTTCAGGACTCCTGTGAGCTCATCTCAACAGAAGATAAAAAGCCTGTACAATGCAGCATTATGGTTATGGTTTCATGTGATTTTTGACCCCTGATATCACCATGACTTGATCCATTTTGATAAACATACCATTGAACCAGCCTCCTAGGGCAGATCCACTGCTTACATGTCTGTAATAGCCAGCTCAGCCATGACTCAGCCATCAGCAATGATGTTCTGACCTTATTAATATCAATGTGAATCTTCTTAATGCAGACATCATTTCACCCCAGAGGCCAATTCATTAATTAGCATGTCCAGCTATCCTGTCATTGGGCATATGAAGTGGGTAGTAACTTGGCTTATATACTGAGCAAATATGTGCTGAGTAAATATGGATTCAACTGCACACATAATGACAACAGATGGGGCCATAAAAGTTTGGCAGCAAGAGTGAACAGAGGTGAGTGTAACTCCTCATTCCAGACCTAATTCAGTGCTGGTGGTACTTGCTTGTTGTATTTGCTTTTTTATAGTTGTCTAAAATCAATGTCCATGACAACGCTTGTTGAATTGGTTATTTCACATACCGCATAAAATGGTGTGAGTCACAGAATATCATGGCATAGAGTAGCCTGAGTGGGAAAGGACCCACAAGGATCATTGAGTCCAACCCCTGGCTCTGCACAGGACACCCCAACAATCCCACTCTGTGCCTGAGAGCGTTGTCCAAACATTCCTGGAGCTCTGGCAGCCTTGGGGCCACGACAAACCCTGGGGAGCCTGTTCAGTGTCTGACCACCCTCTGGGGGAAGAATCTTTTCCTAATATTCACCTAAACCTTCCATGACACAGCTTCAGCCATTCGTTTTGGTCCTGTCCCTGGTCATCAGAGAGCAGAGATCAGTCACTGAAGTGTTGCTCTGATGATGTTATGTTTTTAGCTGTGATACACAGGGCTCTTCTGTCCCTCAAGGCAAACCCTTCCCTATGTGTGGTTTGCAAAAACATCATTGTCCTGCTGTGCCTGTTGCCAGGAAAGGGTGTTTTATCCATTCTAGTACATCTATTATGAAATATTTTTGGTTTTTGAAATAAAAATAGCCCAGTCAGCACTCGTGCATTTAAAAAAAAAAAAAAAAAAGAAGACATTTTGGAACATTTTTTGCATGTTGAAATGAAACAGATTAAAGTTAATTTAACAATAATTACCTCCCACAGCTAATATTTGATGCAGACAGTGCCAGGGAGGGCACAGTGTGATCACTAACAAGGTTAGGAAAGGATTTCTTCTCTTGTGCAACACTCACAGATGTTACTCTTCTCCCAGGTATTTGAGATTGGCCACAGGCAGCTGATGAATGCTCTGTTAGCTGGGCTGTTGGTTTATTGTGATGTCAGAACTCTCCTCCTGTTCTCATTCACTGGATGATACTTCTTAACTCTTTTTTTAAGAGACTTAAAGTTTGCTTGATAAAAAACAACCATCAACCACTGCACAGATCTAATAATTCCAGTTATCTGGTAGAAAACCTTTTGATTCCCCAGCTGCAAAAACCTTTTGAATTGCTAATTTCCCAGGTTGCCCAGGGAAGCTGGGGCTTCCCTATCCCTGGAAGCATTCAAGGTCAGGTTGGACAGGAATTGGAGGAATCTGCCCTACTGGGTGGTGTCCCTGCCTATGGCAGGGCATTAGAATGAGACAAGCTTTGAGGTCCCTTCCAACCCAAACCATTTTATGACTCTGTGATTCTATGACTTTTAAGGAACTACTTGGGAAAAGGGTGGGGAGAGATCTAAGGATGGATGGCATCTTGCGCTTTATCCGCCTAGCTGGATAAAAACTCACATAAACTGTTGAGCACAGAAGCAGTTCGCCAAATCTTGACACCAACGAAGAGAAATTCAACCGATATCCAGGATGGGAACAATTTCTCCAAGTTTATTTGCACTCTTAATCAATGTTTTTACTTTCTGTCTTGTGCAACAGCGAGCTATGTTTGGCAAGAAAGGGGGGAGCAGATGTTGTGAAAACATAAGTATTGTTATCACTGATAACTGCAAGTGAACACAAACAGATGCGAGATGAGACAAAGTAGAGGATGGGGGTAATATTTGACAGTAGATGCCAACCCCAGCCCTGAGCTGGCTATATCTGGCTAATCCACATGGTGTTTTAGAGCCATGCCAGAAATGCTTCCACTGGTTGGAACCTTTTGGCATCACTTGGTGGGAGCAACTTGTGCTGGCAGCACCTGTGTGACTGTGCTGGGTTCGGGTGACAAGGCTTTGACACGGGGGTGGCTCCTGTTAGGAGGTGCTGGAGCTTCTCTCCATGTCTGATGGAGCCATGGAGGGCATGGGGGTGCAGAGATCCACCTGCAGCTCATGGACACCCCATGCCAGAGCATGGGGATGCCTGAAGGAGGCTGTGACCCCATGGGAAGCCCACGCTGGAGCAGGGGGAGAGTGTGAGAAGTCCAACCCTTAAGGAGGAAGGAGCAGCAGAGACAATGTGTGCTGGACTGACGACAGCCCCGTTCCCTGACCCCCTGCACCACTTTGAAGGAGGAGGTAGAGAATCATGAGGGAAAGTGAGCCTGGGAAGAAAGGAGGGGTGGGGGAAAAGTGATTTAAGATTTGGGTTTATTTCTCATTGCCCTACTCTGATTTGATTGGTAATAAATTTAACTGATTTCCTCAATCTCTTTTGCCCATGACAGTAACCGGTGAGTGATCTCTCTCTGCCCTTATCCCAACAACGAGCCTTTCATTGTATTTTCTCTCCCTGCCCAGCTGAGGAGGGAAGTGAGAGCAGTTTTGGGAGGCACCCGGTGTCCAGCCAGGATCACCTCACCACAGTGACAATCCAGAGAGCAGTGTCATGCACTGCCTGTATCCTGAGCTGGCTGATTCTCAGAGCCAGACTGGCTTTTCTGGGAGCACCTTGGGAAATTACTGGGTATCTGAATCCACAGATTCAGGGCATGCTGGCAGTTCTCTGTGTCCCAGGAATATAGATGTATGTAGAAATAGCCTCTCTGTGCCTCCATTTCTGTACAGCCTACAAGGGATTTGCAACCTGTTTCTCATCACTCACACCTTTTTGGTTTTATGTTGCCTTTGAATACCAGGTTCAGACCATCACAGCAGTTTTAAACTAAACCCAAGATTTCAACCTCCTTCTTAAGGCCTCAAGCAGAAAAGGAAAAATCTCTGAGCAATGGTCTTGTTAGAGATAACTGACTGACAAGAAAAAACCAACCAGTCTTTAGACTGTTTTCTTTCCTATCTGGTCAACACCCTTCGTTATCCCAATAACACAGAAATCACTAAGGCTCCCACTGAGAACCTCCCTCAGACAGGTAACTAGCATTTGAATTTCTAAACACAAATGAACTATTTAAATATGGTGAGTTGGCTATTTCCACCTAGTCTGCTGTCTCTGCATTGCTGCACCTAAAATGTGAATCGGATCTCTTTTCCCTAATAATAATATTAATAATAATAATACTACTAATAATAATAAATTCTCAGCTGTTGACATCTTTCCTCACTCAAAACAATTTCTGTAAGTCCAGACACAATCGTATTGCTGGAGACAGACCACAGGTAACAGTTACCCAAGAACTCCAAACACTGTCAACTTTCTCACGCCTTTTTTTACTCTGTTAAAAATGAAAGGTCTGCAATTTTCACCCTTCCTGCTGCAAAGGACATCCTTGCTGTGTGTCCAGCAGAGTTTGCTGCTTTGCCCACAAATTCAGAAGAGGATGACTTTAAAATTCTTTATTCTTCCTTGCTCAGGCCTTTGCTGTTAAAAATTAAGGCCCAGAAATTCTTGGAGATCATTAGCTTGTTTTCCAGGGTAGGAGAGTATCCTTTTTTTCAGATCCTCTTTTTTTTTTTTTTTACTTACACAATTAGAATCATAAAATCACAGAGTGGTTTGAGTTGGAAGGGACCTTAAAGCTCATCTCATTCCACCCCCTGCTATGGGCAGGGACACCTCCCACTGTCCCAGGCTGCTCCAAGCCTTGTCCAGCCTGGCCTTGGACACTGCCAGGGATCCAGGGGCAGCCACAGCTGCTCTGGGCACCCTGTGCCAGGGCCTTACACCCTCACAGGCAATAATCTCTTCCCGTATTGCTTCCTAGGTTGTTTAGAGCCCCATTCAGCCTCGCCTTGAACATTTCCTTTTCCCTCCCCTTCAGCCTCGAGGTCTCCCCACACCTCAGGCCCACGCCTCAGAGTGTGTGGGGTGATTGGGGGGCATTTCTGAGGTAGGGGGGACACAACCCCCCCTCTAAGCGGACCTTGTCGGGCTCACCTGTGGTACGGTGACACCCCCAGGATGCTGGTGGGACAGACCCCCAGCCAACCCCTCTCCATAGTCCATGGGGGGCAGCGGAGCCCAGCACGGGGTGTGGTCGGGCTCTGCTGCCAGGGACCAGGGACAGGAGGAGAGGGAGCGGCCTCAGGCTGGGCCAGGGGAGGGGCAGGGTGGACATCAGCAGGAATTTCTTCACGGAAGGGGTTGTCAGGCTCTGAAAGGGCTGCCCGGGGAGGTGGTGGAGTCTCCATCCCTGGAGGTGTCCAGTGTGACTGGATGTGGCACTCAGTGTTCTGGGCTGTTTGACAAGGTGGGGCTGGGGGGGGTCCACGGGTTGGACTTGGTGATCCTGGAGGTCTTTTCCAACC
>VWZW01002496.1:229809-377310 GCA_013397115.1 Edolisoma coerulescens | reverse complement strand
TTCGGGGTTCGGGACTGGTTTAGGCGTTCGGGGCTGGTTCAGGAGTGAGGGCTTACGTTTGGGGTACGGGGATGAAAGGGTCGTTCAAGGGTGAGGGGCTGGTTGGGAGTGAGGAGTTGGTTCACAGTATGGGGGTCGGGCTGGTTTGGGGTACGGAGGGGAATGTGTGTCAGCCACATCGGGGGTGGAGGTGAGGGACGGGGCAAGGGAGAAAGGAGGGGACACAGCAGTGGCTCGGTGGCCCAGGTCAGGTTGCCCAAAGGAGCACTTGAGGGAAATAGGGAGGTGGGTACGAGAAGCGGGTTTGGGCACTCAAACGGGGTGGAAGGCTGAGGGGGGTCCAGAGATGAGTGAGGGCAGTAGGGTCGTGGTGCGAGGGGAAGGGCTGGGTGACAGTAAAGGTGAGGGGCGGTACCAGGTGAGGTTAAAGGTAAGCGGCTGCTAGAGGTGACAGTAAAGGTGAGTGGCAGGTCAAGGGGACGGTGAGGGGCACTCAGGTGATGATAAAGATGAGAGGCAGGTCCAGGTGATGATAAAGGCGGGGCACAGGTCTAGGTGATGGTAAGGATGCAGGTGTTAGAGCAGGATAGGAGCGTGTTGAGGGTACGATAGGGGCTGGGGCCCTGGTTGAGTCTGAGGGCAATGAGGGTGAGCATGGGGCTGATTCAGGGGGATGTGGGTGTAAAGGGATGGGCAGGAGCTACGCAGGGAGACAAAAGGGATTTGGATGCAGAGGGAGAGATGGATGTGCAGAGACAGGCTTGAGGGGTGATGCCAGCATGGGGTGATGGGGTGACAGTGTGGAAGGCGAGGTCTGGAGGTCCACAGAGGAGGTGAGTGGTTGGGGCTTCCTGGGGGAGGTCTGGGAGCAATGGGATGTGGGTGTTGAGTGCCCCAGTTGGTGAGTACAGGATATTTGTAATGCAGAGAGGCACCTCTGAGGGGGCTGAATTTTCGGTGTTGGTTGGCTGGGGTTGCAGAGGGATCACTGCCGACCAGTTGTGACTCTAAGGGGCTGTGTAGGAGCAGGGATGTGGTTGTAGGGCACTCGATCAGTGGGGATCTGGATGTGATGGATTGCTGAGCCAGGAAAACATTGGGTTTAGGTTTTAGTAGGTCTAGACAGAAAGTGAGGCTGGAGGGGAGTGGGTAAGGGGATATTTTTTTGGCAGTAAGGTTAGGTTTGGGGACTGTATAGATGGAAGTCTAAGGATGGTGGGTGAATGGGGGCTGGCTTTGTGTGTGGATATGGCTGGAGTTGGAAGCAGATGGGAGCAGTGAGGAGCAGGTGGACAGAGGAGGACAGCGTGGGTGTGGGGCTAATTCCTGGGTGGGGAGAAGGCGTGGAGATGGGAGTAGATCAGACTGAGAACAGGTTGGAGGGTAGGGGTGTGTAAGTGGGTGTTAGGGCTGGGTGGAGACTCTAGAGATGTTTGGGGGGGTTAAGGAAGTTCCTCTTCGCAGATCAGCAGGTGCTGGTTTTGGTTAAAGGTTATTTCAGGAGAGGTATGTGCAGGGGAGAGAAGCAGTACCCTTACAGGAGTAGCTGGCATTTGGGAAGCTCATCTTTTGGAGCTGTAATGCTGCTGGCTCTTGAGGAGGGACAGTGGGAATAGATGCCTGGTGGAAAGAAGCTCCTGGGCTTGTGGGGAGACAAGACCGGGCAGTGGGGGGGGATTGAGTGGGACAGGGGGTACTGGGAGAGTCCTCCTGCGTCAAAGTAATTTTTTTTTTTAGGGAAAAAAGGCTAAAGGGGGGCTCTGGGCAGGGAGATGGAAGCCCCCTGGCTCCGTGCTAGTCCAGGCCGTGAGCAAACGTGCATGTGTGGGAATGAGGGGTGTCTGCACAGGACAGTGATTTTTGGGCTATATGATGATGGAAAGTGCATTTCTGCAGTGCTGGGGCCAGTTCTTTTAGTGTTGGGTTACTTGGTTGGGTTGTGTGTCTGAAGTCTATCCCACAGGATGAGAAAATGGAAGTCTTCATGGGAATAGGCTGGGAACGCTCCCTGGCTTCTCTGTTATGGCAAGGGTTTCTGTAAGATGGTTACCTGCCTTGGACTCGTCAGCTGTGGCAGTGAGAGAGCCAGTGTGTGTGTCTGCATGCATTAGGTGAATTCCCTGGGCAGGGCTGATTCCTGGAAAAGAAGGAAATGAAAAAAGGATGATTATCCTAGGCAGTAGCTGCTTTCTTGGGGAGCTACTTAAAGTACCAAGCACCCTTCTATGAAATTCCTTGTGGATTTGGGAGAAGGGTAACTGTCTGTATGACCTGAACTCATGGAAGAAAAGTACTTTAGGTTTTTTTTATTCCTGTTTATCGACAGTCGGTAGATGAGTGTGTGTTGCAGACAGTTTGAAAGGGGTTTTGTATGGAAACACTTCTAGGCTAGGCAAGCCCTGGAAGTCCAAGTCTGCCTTTTTCTTGTCTTTTTGCCACTGTCATGATAAGAATTTTCTTTTAGCTGGGAGAGAGCTTTATGGAATAGCCTCATACCTGTTACTTTCTTGGAGGAACTTAGGCTATTTGTCATTTTAAGGGGACTGGATTTGAGAGGCTTTTTTTCTGAATGGTGATGTTAAGTGAAGAAAAGAATTGGCATATATTCACTGCTAATAGAACCTCAATTTTTTATCCTCTTACCTGTTTTGGTAAAACTTCTTGTTTCTTTCTCACATATAATTCTAGTCCAAAATTTTGCCTGAAAATATAGTATATGTTTTTCTTTATAGATGATTTGTCTGTTTATTATTTTATTAAGGAGTTGAAGTTCCTAGTAATGTTTTTAAACTCCGAGCTCTGAGAAGTGCAAACAAGCAATGTTCAGAGTTTTGCAGTCACGTGTCTTCTTTCACATGCCTTGAGTTTGCCGTCTCCTGTCAGAAGTGGCTCTGCAGGAGGTTTTTTTTTTGGTTCATGATTGTCAAGGGTTTGGCTTTAAAGGACCTGATGTGTTATTAGATGCTGTAGGTACAAATGGGAAATAGAAGGGCAGGTGAAAATTATTTTCTGAGTGCGGCATCTTCCATGTGCTTATCTGCTGGACTGAGAGACGTAATTAAATTTGGCATGTTAATCCTCCTATCTTATCTGGATGTATATGATGACTGTATTTGTGGCCTTGACTATTTTCATTTACATTGTAAAGATACACCTTGTGGTTCACTAACTTACTAATCTCTCACATCTTGTGTTCACAGTGAAGGATGAATGTTGTAGCATCGAGTTGCAGTCTACTAATACTCTGTTTCCCTTTTTCCCCGGGAAATCTGTTTATTTAGACTGCATTTAGATGTTTAAGTAACATACTCCAGATCAGTGGTACTTTTTAGAGGTAGAAGGCTGATTCAGGAAGGACTTCAGGTGACTTTTTTTTAAGATGTGGAACCAGCCACTTTAGTTGTTCAAAGATAAACATCTTGGTGTTAACGGAAGCTGAAATAGAAAACACAGAATGTGCCTGATGTGCTTGTCTTCTATTTCAGTACAAACCTTCAGTGGGCTCTTGCCTGGCTGGAGGCTGCTGTGGGCTTTGAGCTGCCATGATACGGGCAGGAGAGGAGCTACTGCTGGGAGGGATGAGACATTCCCCAGTCACAGAGCTTCAGCAGCATCCTGAGATAACATTTGGAGCAGTGGGAGCTTGGGAGCTCCAAACTTGAGAGTGAAATTGGCAGCATTGAGTATTGTACAATCAAAAAGATGCTGCACACTTGGTTACCAGACTCTTCAAAGCACTATCTGCAGCTCAGTGACACAACCTCTTGTCTTGCCTGAACTGAGTTGTGTCAGCCAGCTGCCTAATTAGCAGATGGAATTAAGGTTGGAAAAGCCCTCTAAGATCATCGAATCCAACCGCTCCCGCAGCACTGTCAAGACTACCACTAACCACATCCACATGTTTTTTGAGCACTTCCAGGGATGGGAACTCAGCCACTTTCCTGGGCAGTCTGTTCCAGTGCCTGATCAACCTTTCCGTGAACAAATTTTCCCCAATATCCAGTCTAATCCCCCAGCACACGTGCAACTTGAGGCCATTTCCTCTTGGTCCTGTCCCTTGTTCCCTCAGAGCAGAGCCCGACTCCCCCAGGCTGCACCCTCCTGTCAGGGAGTTTTAGAGAGTGAGAGAGTGAGAATGAGCTCTTCTCCTTCTAACCCCCTGAGCCTCTGCTTTTCTGAGCTAAGCCCCCCCAGCTCTCAGCTGCTCCTCACCAGACAAGGCAGGTAAAGCACAGGGTAAGAAATGACCTCTGGTTGACACAGATTTATTGTCCTGAGATTGTAAAGGGTTGGATTAACAAATTCAGGATAATGATTGACTTCTTGAACAGTCAGTGTATGTGGATTGTGTGTATAGGCTCACTGATGGGCAGTTTGATGTATGACTGTAGCTGAAAATAATATTTTGACTATATAATGAAATACCAAATTATTCCAGGAATATGGATTTTGTGTGTAAAGGCACTGGTGCTCCTTTCATGGTAATACTTTTTTTGTGGTGGGAGATGGCAAATGCTAAGCAGGACTTAACCATGCAACCTGACAGCTGGAGAGTAAAAAAAAGATTAGAGTGTATCCTTTAAACTCTCTTTTTGGTAATATAATGGGAGCAGTTATGTGTTGCTGATTAAATGGTATGAAGGACTTGGTGGTAATAGAGTGTCCTTGGTCAAAGAATATTGTAGTGAAAAGGAATTTTATCTCTAGATTTGTGTAAACCACAACCTGAGAGAGTTGTGAACTGGAAAAGAACTATCACAATTCTCTTTGTTAAATAAATAAGAACTTTTGGTCAAAAGCTTATATACAAGCTATTGTCTTAAAAAAGCTACCTGAGGCAGTTTAAAGATTTAGGAAGGTCAGGAAGCTGCTTAATAGATCCAAGGATGTTGGCAATTTGAATCAAATCAGTTTAAGTGCTCAAATTAGATCTGGGGGCTGCATTTGTGCCTGATCCCCATTCTGTTTCTCCCTTTTCATTAGAATATTGTTGTGCTTTAAAATGATTTTCTCTTCCATGCTGCTTAATGAAAGGCTCGCTCAAACGCTGCACTGGTAAAAAAGAATAAGCTATTCAAGTAGGAAATACTTAAACTTCATCAATTTTAATGAATACACTGAGAAAAAAGAACAATTATGGGCTTTCATTTAATTCTTGGAGGTATGTGTGGATATCTTTATGCATGCATATCTATATTTCTTTCTATCCATACGTGTATATAATATATAAATACTATATATTTTGTGGCTTGGAGCAACCTGGTCTACTGGAAGGTGTCCCTGCCCATAGCAGGGGGGTGCAACTAGGTGGTCTTTAAGGTCCTTTCCCACCCAAACCTTCCATGATTCTATTTAAATGATCTGTTCATTGAGAAACTCATGGCTAATATTTAATCTGAATTCTGTGTTATTGCTCTTCTCACTGTTTTGTTGGACGATCTGATACTTCGCTAGGGCTGTTTTAGGAACAAAACTTCACCTGAAAGAATTCAGTATTTTTGAAATATCTGAGTTGCTCTGCAGGTTTTGCTGTGCACTAAACGACCAGCATAAATATTTGACTTGCGGGAGGTTTTGTTAATGTTTGCAATAAGCTCACTGCTTATTTTCAGTCTGCTTTATAGTAAGGAGGCAGTAGTGGAAAATTCAGAGCAGTCAGACAAAACAGCTGATGGTGGATCCTCCCCATCATCTTTGCTTCACACACATCCGGTGCCTTCCCTATTGGAGCTTTAGTTGTTGGAATTATTGAACACTTCCTGATTTTAACCTGTGAGAGAGAGGAGTAAGTCCTGTCCTGTTCCTGTCTTCCTGCTGAGCACATCTGAGCATTGAGACCTCCTGGAACAGAGCAGATAAAGGATAACATTCCTCTGCCTGCCAAATCCAGGGACATATCACTGACTTAGACTTACAAACATCTCCTTATCTGCAGCGGTCACCATTTCTGTCTCATTTCTCTGTTTCTGTAAGTATCAGGGAATACCTGAGTCCCTTAGCAGTTGTCAGACACTGCTCTAGATTTTTCCAGTATTTCAGTCTCAGTTGTTCCTTTTGTTATGGATGCAGAATAATCACAGAATGGTTTGGGTTGGAAGGAACCCTAAAGCTCTTCTCATTCTAACCCCTTGCCATGGGCAGGGACACCTTCCACTAGACCAGATTGCTCCGAACCCTGCCCAACCTGATCTTGAACACTTCCAGGAATGGGGCAGCCACAGCCTCTCTTGGCAACTAATAAATTAAGCTCAGGTCCCACCAGGTGTTCATTACCATCTTCATCAATTTACATTTAATGTAAATAACTTACATTGAAATACCAAAAAATGACTGAGATTAGCACTGTTTTCACAGAAAATACTTGCTTTCTTTAATTAAAAAAAAAAAAAAAAATCTAGGACCAGCAGTCCTTTTATCCTATGTCCTGATGAATAATATTTAGAATGCGTGTGACGGATTCAACTTTCCTGGCTTGTTCCTCTGAAGCTTTTGTGAGCAATCAAATTTCAAACCCTGAGCTTCCTGTGCCTAACATGTCTATGAAATGCATGCTGAAAATCCTATATTTAGATAATGCTGCTGCTGACCAAGCTGTTGTCTTACTGTATTAATTTAGGATACCCTTGGGTGCTCTTTTCTTGAATGGTTTCCTTGAAGAATTTTTTTCCAATTTGAAGTTCTAAGTGCAGCACTTGGAATTACCTTACCAAGTGGAGCTTGGCTTTTTTTCCTGCACTCAAAATATTCCCAGCAAGTAGGAGCTTTTAAATCATGTCTTCTAAAACATAGGGAAAAACCAGAGTAAAACAGGCAGAAGATGGGGTTGAGAATGATGTGATTTTGTAAGTGAAGTAGTTCTGGGAGAGGAGGGAGCTGCTCCAAACTGGAATTCACCGTAAGAAGGACCACAGCAGTTTTATGCCAGTGCTTTGTTCTTGCACAGCCACATGCTCACATCTGCCTGTTAAACCACTGCCGCATCTTGGAAGTAGGGCTGGAATGTTTGGTAATCAATTTTACAGCAGTGAACAGAGATGATAATTTACTTTTGTGCGTGGCTTTGAATAAAATACTCATTTAGTCACCGAAACACTGGAGCAGTAATGATGTTTGCTTTTTGTTTCCTGCTTTTGTTCCCTTGCTTTGTTTATGGCTGATCCTTGCAGAAGTTCCTTTAGATCTACTTGAGACTGTCACTTTTCCTCCCTTTGCTTAAAATAAATATTTATTTGATGGAGAGGCAGGTTGCTTGCCAAGGTTTTGGTGGATGTGTGCTGCATACAGATGATTCCGGGCACAGTTTGGGCTTGAGGAATGTGAAATTGGGATATTCAGAATGTAAGGGCTTTGTCCTTATTGCAGAGTTGTGACATCATCAGGGTTGTTAAGAGCCCTTAATTGCACACAGAATAAGCCTCATGTAGCAATCTGATAACCTAAATTTGGGACATTGGCATAGTGGGGGATTTGAGGAATGATTTAAAGAAAATGTACTCTGTGTTTTGGGCTGATAATAAGCATCTTAGCGCATCTTGCATGACGAAGAAGAGTTTAAATGTTTTACTGACAAACTGAGCAATATGCCTGCTAAAGAGGGGCAGCTGATCTCCAGAGCAGATGATGAGACACACCAGGATCTGGATAACATTCCTGGTCCTGGTTGTGGCTTCATTTGGTAAAACAAGTTTCCTGCAGTATCACCAGATTCAGAATTTTCAGTTCCCTGAAAATGCAGAAGTGGAATAAAGCTGGTTTAGGGGACACCATGCTGACAGAGGTGGTCTGGGCATTCCAACCAAGGGTTTTCCAATGTGTAAACTACCTTTTATTCCCTGCCGTGCCTGCTGGGCTCGTTGCTGCAGAAGTAAAAGCATTGCTGTACACAAACTCATCTCGGGTGTGCTCAGTGCGTGTCGCAAAAATTTAAATAGGGAGTTGTTGCTTTGTGTAGGTACAGGGAGTTACACATCCTCTTTGGGGTGAAAATTATCTGTGATGACTTTTACCATTAGACAGTACAGCTCAGCTTTACATAGGGACTTACACAGGATGTACCAATACAGCTGTGAAAATCCCACATTTTCTATTATTTGCCTTTGCCCTCTGTTTCCTGATGTTCAGAAACCTTTTTTTTTCTATGCTAGTGTCTGTAAGCTGAAAGGAAACAAAATAAGGAAAGCGGTGCTAGGAAGACACTCTTTGGAAGACTTTCTTATTAGTGTTTGTATTGCTTGAAAATTTAATATCCGTCTCCAAGGTGGTGCTTGTCTACTCAAAGGATAAGAAGCTTGGCACAGATGAATTAGCATTTTTTGTAAACTCCTTTTATAAACTCAAATACAGAAAGTGAGAGCTATTTTTACATTCAGAAAATTTGGGTTGGGTTTAATATTATTTCATGGTAAAGGGAAGGAATTACCATGTCTTCAATTACTTTGTGGTTAAAAGCTGTTTAGTTTTCATCCCTGCCGGTTTTCAGTCATTGCAATGAAAAAAATTACTTCTACAGTGGATTAGCTGTGTATTGAGTGGGTTTATTTTTTTTTTCCCTCTGTTTCTTTGTGCTTGTGTCATAATCACTCTCCTTCCACAGTTTGGTCATTTTCCACATCTTGGTGTCATGGCACTACTCCCAGATATTTTGAATGTAATTGCCCTATCTAGGGAAAATCTATGATTCAGGTTTACTCTGAGCACAGCTTTTAGATTTCATTGCTTGTTACGATCAAGAATGTGTTTGAGTTCTTCTAAAATAAACTTTTCAAAGTGGTTTTTTGAAGGTTTTTTGCAGCAATGTAGAGCATTTTTCCTGCCAGAGTTGTGCACCTGGCTGTTTAATGATTAATTTACACAGTCAATCTGCTATTAATCCAGAGTGGAGAGTGTCACTTGAATTTTATAGTAATTTCAGAGCTTAGATCTCTAGTGTCTGCCTGCTACATGCTTTGATCTGGTGTGAAATCAGCAAAGGTGATGCCACAAAGGTTTCCAGCCTTTGCAAGACCTGAGTTGCAGAGTAGTGTGGAACTGAAGTGCTGACTGGACAGGCCAGTGCAACAGAAAAAAAAAATCCAAACAGGGAAAACTCCAGCATTATTTCCTATTAAGGATTTTTGTGCTGCTAGAAAGAAGTATACTACTATTTCCAAACTGTGAGCATACATCAAAGTTGCTGGCTTGCTGGAAGCAAAGTATTGAATTCCAAATAATATAGTGGGAGATAATTAGTTTTGAGGTCACTGGTGATTTTAATTTTAATTTTTTTCAAGGAGACATCAGGAACGGGCGGAATTGTAGGGTGAGTTGCTTTTAGTTTTGTTGAAAAAGTTGAAATTTATTGTTGTTCAAGATGTACTCTATTTCCATCTGCATTTATTTATAGTTGCTGCCTGCTTGTTTAACAGTGTGTTAGTGCACTTTTGTTAAGGGATTGATTTATTACATTGAAACATAACAGACAGCTCTGTAAATTTGGGTCAGTCGGTGTCTTTCTCACAAGCACAGGTTGCAGTGACTCTTTAAAGTCACTGGTTTTCACTTTGGGAATAGTAATGGGTGTTTAAGTATGCCCTCCTTCAACTTCTGGAGGATGAATCATTTTGAGGAGGTGTTGATGTGGTTCAAAGTCAAAACCAGGACTTGACTTCCCGCCTATGCACATTTTTTCTGAAACATCCATACTAATATTGCTGGAATTTTTAATTTTCTTGTGGATACTGCTGATAGTCTGTTCACTTGTTTTATCTGAATTTATATGGTGAGCCCAAGGAACACTCAGCTACTGGAAGCATGTTAGACCAGTAATTCCTGGATCATTTCCAGCTTTTCTCAGTACCTGAGCTGATGAGAATTTCTGGGACAGCAGGCAAATGTCAGTATCAGCAAAATTCCCTTATGTGAATGGTACAGTAACAATTTCTGTGGAAGTTTGATGTTTGAATGTGAGAGGATGGGGATTTGGATTTCTGCTAGAAACAGGAATGTGTGATCCAGCTGGAAAAGCTGAAATTACGTTATAGCCTCTAACTTTACTGTTCCCTTGAGAATAGATGACTACAGACTTCAGGAATCAAATGGAAGTACAGTTCATCATCTAATCCCCTTGGTTCAGTTTCTCTATCAATCAATTAATTAGGACAAATTATTTATATGTTTTAAAGATGTTCTGATGATGACTCTATTTACATAGGAATTTGGAGGTTTGGAAGCATATTTTAATGGCAGTTTTGCATGGCAAATGGTATTCAATTGTCTATTATGAGAATAATACTGCCCTACAGAAGAAATGTGGTTAGTGTTGCTATAAATATGCCTGAATCATCTCACTGAGGCTGATGAAAAAGGATATTGTGTGTTAAAAGTGATGGAGTTTAAATGTGATCTTAATTTCTCTATTCAGCACTTATGGGAATTTGTCATGTGGTACTGAAAGACAAAAAATCACAATGTGAAAATTGGTTATCAGATCAAAGCTGGTTGAGGCATCAGAGTAGCTTCTGTGCCTGAGCTTTGCTTGCTTGCAGTGCAAGATGCGTGTGCGTTAGATAGGACATGGTGCTGGAGGAGACATCCTTTGCTATATTCCCACTGTCTAAATCCCACTGATTTTCCAGTATCCCAAGGCAGGTAGGATTGAAATATTGAGTGCAGACATGTGAAGGTATGGTGATTCACCCTGTGTAATTGTAGACCTGGGCTCCTCAAGCAGTGACCCGTGGTAAGACAGGTTTTACATGAGGTTCACCAGTGCCAGTGAGATCAGGCACTCTGGCTGGGCTGGAGGTTCTCCCAGGGAGCATGGAGGGAGGTCTTTCCCGTTTCCTTGTAGGTTGATGTAACTTCATACGTCTAGTTCATGGAAACACAGACTGGTTTGGGTTGGAAGGCACCTTAAAGCCCATCCTGTTCTACCCTTTTGCCAAGGGCAGGGACACCTTCCACTAGACCAGGTTGCTCCAAGCCCCGTCCAGCCTGGCCTTGGACACTTCCAGGGATGGGGCAGCCACAGCTTTTCTGGGCTTCCTGTGCCGGGGCCTCCCCACCCTCACAGGGAACAATTCCTTCCCAATATCCCATCTAACCCTGCCCTCAGTCAGTGGGACACCATTCCCCCTTGTCCTGTCGTTCCATGTCCTTGTCCAAAGTCTGTCTCTAGCTCTCTTGGAGCCATTTTAGCTACTGCAAGGTGCTGGAATTTTTCCTGGAGCTTTCTCCAGGCTGAACCAACCCCAGCTCTCTCAGCCTGTCTCCATTGGGTTCCTTGCTTTTACCTGTGGATTTGAAGAAGAAATTCTGTAGGAGACAACCATGTGTGTGTCTACTGATTTTTGTTTGCACTTGAATTTTTCATACATTTTGTATCGATTTAGAGTTATAATTTTGCAAAAGCCTGAGCCCTTCGTGGCTAGGCTTTGTGGGGCTCTCTGAACATCAAGGCTGTCTTGCTTTTCTGTAGTAAGTTCAATAAATAATAAGTCAACTTCTGTCATTCACTGAAGGAAATCTTTCTGTTCAGGTTTAGGGAGATTAACAGGATTCTATAGACACAACTGAAATTGATGTTTCCTTAGTGTCTTGTAACATAATGATTTTTTGACTGATGTGAACAGAAGGAGCAAATTCACGCTGAAAATATGAAAGTAGGTGGATGAAGGCCACTACCCATTGATGCTGGAGGAGATAAACCACTATGGTGGTCTCTGTGCTAACTGTCATATCTGAAGAAGAAAAAACACCCATTTTGAGGTCAGAAAGCATTGTGGAAAGTTTTAAAGTTCTCCTAACTTAAACATGTGATAAGAGCAGTTAAAAGGTGCCGTACCTGATGGTCAAACTGAGCGTTGGAAGCCCTTTGACAGGCTGGGCTGTTGATCGGCTGAAGATTAACGGCAGGTCAGGACTGTGACTTGGCACAAGATGTTTTCCCTTTAATCTCCAATTAAATAAAAAAAAAAAAAAAGCCAGATAGCTATAATTTTAGTGGGGTAAAATATATACACATGCACGTATTTTTCTCTCTTTCTACCATGACTGACTCACATTTCAGCAGAGGTTCTCCTCTAATGACTTCGAGTCTTTTTATAAGCTTTTTTTATGAGTTGTGTATGTTCATTATTAGGTCTTTAAAAACAAACTCTGGAAAAGTTTGGCCCCAGTGAGTTGTGTGTTGCTGTAACTTCTGTGAGGAGTGAAAATAGTAGGAATGGTGAGTTTCTAAATTTTTGTTTTGGGTTGTTTTTCTTTTGGCAGCTGCTTCTGTACCTACTTGTAAAACATTTGTAGTGTAGGTAAAGCTCTACGATTACTGAGATGTGGAGTCAAAGTAATTATTGTGCATGTCACTTATATTCCTTAATATATAGTATTCTATTTAAGTAATGGAGCTAAGAAGAAGAGAGGACAGGTCAGCAGTGTGAAATAGTTGTACAAAGTAGTTTTGATATGTGTAATATGAAGTATATTATGTATCATCTCATCCTGATCTTGGTAGCAAAGGTCTTACTGATTATACAGTAAAATATCGTAAAACAGTGCTGGTGCTGGTACTGTTTGAGATAATCCCTGACACGTAGAGTAAACTGAATCCAAACTTCTCAGGTGTGGGATTTTGAATTTAAACCCCACTTAGGTTTAAAAATGTAAATAAAATGTTATGAGCTGCCTTTTGAGGAACCCTGTCCACAGACTGCCCAGGACATGTCTGTTCTAAATGGACACTGAACTAAATGTAAATGGTGGCAATATGCCACCTGCAGTCTTATTCCAGGTCATTTTCAGAAATATTCCTGCAGGAGAGGAAGGGAGACTGAGGTCAGAGCTCACTGTGAGCTGCAGCTCCTCCTGAGGGGCAGCTCCGATCTCTGCTCTCTGAGGAGTGATAGGACCCAAGGGAACGGCTGGAGCTGTGTCAGGAGAGGGTTAGGTGGATATCAGGAAAAGGTTCTTCCCCCAGAGGGTGGTCAGACACTGAACAGGCTCCCCGGGGAATAGTCCTGGTCCCAAGGCTGCCCGAGCTCCAGGAGCATTTGGGCAATGTGCTCAAGCACAGGGTAGGATTGTTGGGGTGTCCTGTGCAGAGCCAGGAGTTGGACTCAGTGATCCTTGTCAGTCCCTTCCAGCTCAGGATATTGTGTGATTCCATGTGGAAATAAAGCCAAAACCAGTACAGCAATCTTCCCTGCTGTCCTTTCGTCCTGGTGATATCCATAGCAAACTAGTGGCAGCAAACTGCAGCAGGATTGAAAATGAGGAAGGGAAATTGCTGTGCATCACTTGGTCTGGTTTGGGAGGGTTTTTGGGTTTTGTTTTTTTTCCACAGTTGTGGTTTGTTTGCTCTGTTTTCGTTGAAGTTTCAGTTCAGAAGGGTGTAGCACGCTTCCCTCTCCCAGTGAATTAATACAGGATAGAATTACAGGACTGATTTATGAAGTGGTAACAGCTGTGATGCTGAATTGATTGGGTACAAGGAGGTACTTTGCAGCCCCTGCAGACAGAGGCTGATGCCATCAGAGTCTTACCTGCCAATCTGAATGTGCTTTTAGAGAACTGTTTCCACACCAAGCTTTTGGAGAATGGTGAGTCTTTTCCCAAGCTGACTGTTAAACTACAGAGCTCATCCCAAGCACTGGAAATGAGGACATGGGACACATGAATACATATCGTGTTACTTCCATGCACAGAGGGAGTATGTAGGACTCCTAGTCGTAACATTTGGATTGTGTTGCCCCTAAAATAGTCCATGTTGTACATTGTCCTGATTATTTATATACTGATGACATTCACCTTCACTGGTTCAAATGAGATTTTCTGCCTTTTTCATTGCTACTCTTTTAATCTTAATGCTTTGATTAGATTTTCAGAAGTTTTATTGTATCCTCTATATCCTTAATTCACTTTTAAAACCTTTTCTTCATCTAATTAGAATCAAATTTTGCCCTTGAGCAGGTGTACGATAATCTTTTAAGAGCAGTTTTAGAAACAGGGTGAAGAAGGTGAAGAGCTAGTGACAGAAAGTAACATTAGTTGAGTCTTTGGTTTGTGGAACAGTGATTAAAAAAATTGAGGGAAAGATGATCTGCTATCTTCAGACCCATCAGTCTGACATTGAGATCAAAATTTAAGAATGCGTTAAAGAAAAGAATAAAAGTACCTAGACAGAAATTGTTAGGTAGATTTGCCATTTGTAAGTGATACTGTTTAAAATATAATATATATGTGTGTTGGATGTTTTATAAGCATCATTTAGGACGAAGGCACTTGTAAGAGATAAATAAGTGCAATCTGGGCTTTGGAAGCCTCTTTGATTCGATGGCACCACCCAAAGCTGGACTGCACTGCATGACCTGTGAAGAACTTTTCATCTCAGGTGTGGTATTCAGGAAATCTGGAGAGTTTATCTTCCATTCTGTCATTTCTATGGGTATAGAATTAGTCAGGCTCCTTCTCATATTATAGGTATGGAAGGGGAGCAGTTGATGAGGTGTTAAACAGGAGGATAAGGATTAAAAGAGGGGTCAAGGGAGGGGATTCTGCCCCTCTGCCCCACTCAGGTGAGACCTCACCTGCAGAGCTGCCACCAGCTCTGGGCCCCCAGCACAGGAAGGACATGGAGCTGTTGGAGAGAGTCCAGAGGAGGCACCAAGATGATCAGAGGGATGGAGCAGCTCTGCTATGAGGAAAGGCTGAGAGAATTGGGATTATTCAGTCTGGAGAAGACAAGGTTCTGGGGTGACCTAATTTTGGCCTTCTAGTAACTGAAAGGAGCTCTCAAGAGAGGTGTGAAGAGGCTTTGGACAAGGACATGGAATGACAGGACTGGGGGGAATGGTTTCCAACTGAGACAATGTTGATTTAGATTAGATATAAGGAAGAAGTTTTTTATGATGAGGATGGTGAGGTGGCACAGGTTGCCCAGAGAAGCTGTGGCTGCCCCATCCCTGGGAGTGTTCAAGGTCAGGTTGGATGGAGCTTGGAGCCACCTAGTCTAGTGGAAGGTGTCCCTGCCCATAGCAGGGGGTTAGAATTGGATGGGCTTTAAGGTCCTTTCCAACCCAAACCATTTCATGATTCTATTTTGAGAGATAAAATAATGTTTTGTTTCAGCCATAAGAATGTGTAGTTAATGTCACGTTGGCAAAGATGTAGCTGGCACAAGGTTAGGCCTCAGGAGGGAGCGTGGCAGGGAGGAAAAGGGGAGATAACCAATGCTTGTTAGGAGGGAGAGAAAGGGGAGAGCAAAGGAGGTGTTGGTTTGAGTGCAGTAGGTGGTCAGAATCAATGTAAGTTCCTGAGTACCCAGCCAGTGGGAAAGGGGACAGGGACCCCTCTGGCCGGGGAAGGGCGTAAAAGTTTGTGCGTTTTAGGGGTAGGTGTGCCTCCTCAGTGAGATGCACCTGACTCAGCTGACGTGTTTATATTAATAAATAGTTTTCCTTCGATGACTTTGTCCTCTTTCAGCTTTATCGGTAAGTATTTCTCACACTGTGAAAGAAAGGGAGAGGGTAGGAAGTTGGAGCTGGAACCTGATTTAGTATTTTCATTTGTGACCTGGGTAGAGTGAAGGGATGTGCACTGCTCACATCACTGGTGATGCCATTGTGGAGCCTGGCTGCAGAGATCACACCATGATCTGGGCAGAGCAGGGGGAATGAAGTGACAGAATGCGAATGAGGTGGCATCGTACTCATGGGGACTTACAGAAAAAGCCTGTTAAGATGAAGTTATATTAAAAAAAAAAGACCTAGAAATGAAAATTGGTTTTTTGAATAGTTATTTGTCAGCATGATGCATTTGTGAAGACAAGGAAAAGGGCAGAGAGGAGAAGGAGGAAAAATGATACTGTGGTTCAGAGCACTGGTAGGAGCATCTCCTGGGTAATATCATCACCCTCTGAGCAGTTGGTTTCCTTTTAATCACGTGTTTGCAAAGAGGATTTTTCTGGTTTTGTTTTTAGGGGCTCTGGCTGTCATTTCTCTTCAAGTTCTTTTTATCTGTTGATCAGCAAATGCTCTTGGCCTGCAGCTGTTTCTTACCAGTCTAAGAACCTGGTGGTGTTCATTCCACAGTGCTTCATGGGTGCTAAACTGAAATTACTGTTTCAATTACTGAAGGTAATTTTTGAAATGGAGCAAGTCCTCATGTTTAATCCAGAGATGTTGATGATTCACTCCAGCACCAGTCATTCCATGATCCTCTGCACCTCTCCCTCTACAACCCAGTGACATCTACTCAGATTAGAAACTGGAAGTTAGTAATTGTAGAACGTTTTGTCATGCCATCTTCCCTTTAAAAACCTATTAAGTTGTCCTAGAAATATTTTTTATTATTATTTTTTTGTTACACGTTGCTCTCCAGCTCACTGGGAGCAGGTGGATACTTAATTTCTTAATTGTCACCATGTCAGCTTTTTCTCAAATGGAAAAGATACTTTTATATTAAAATTTAACTAGGTGTATAAAGGCTTGTCACACTCTTAATATAGAACAGCAGTCTCAAGTGGAATCAGTTAGAGCAAAATAATGTGTGTATGTTATCACTTTTCATGGAGAGCTGCTGACAGCAGGGCAGGCTGGGGGGGGGGCGTCTCGCCCTCTGCTTTCCATCCGGAGCTGAAGTTCACCCCAAACCCACTGGTTGAGGAATCCTGACAATCATGACCTTTGGGAGCCTCGCAAGGCTTCTCAGGTGTTCTTCTATATATAAAATTAACTTGCAGGAAGTCAATTTTTTTTCACTCCTTACAATGTTGTGATGTTTAGTTTTGGGGTTTTTTTGGTTTGGTTTTTTTTTTGAAGCATAGGGTTTTATGTTTCCAGCTTTCTGCTGGAAATTGTGTTCTCCCAGATTTGGTGGCTTGTGTGATGTGTAGTCACTGTTCATATGATAAAGTTTATGTGCTTAGAGGATTGAAACACTAATTTCAACCATTGTATCTTTCAATGATTTTGAAAATTCAGATAAAACTTCATGTAGGAAGTTGTATTTTTGGTGTGGAATGGGGGAACCTGTGTTAAAGTGATGTTAAAGTTTTTATGTAAAATTTCAGTAAGGCATGTTTGTAAATTAATCTCCTCCCCCCCATATTTATTTACATAAATGATTGTTGATTTGTTTTGGGGGTTAAAAAGTGATTGTTTTTAGTGCAGTTCTCAAGTGATATTGTTAGTAACCTTGCAAAAGTTTTGCATTAACACGTAATTTTTATGTAATGCTTCACTACACTGAGTCTTTCGTAAAATCCTCCTCTTGCCAATGTCCTTGTGTTAGGGAATTGTGGGAATGTGACTGGGATGGGCAGGATGCAAAGTGCTCTGCAGCAAATTAGTGGCTAGATGAGGTCTGGGAGTCTCCAGGCTTGTCTGGCAGAGCAGCCTGTGCTTATTGACAAGTCATAGTGCTGCTCATGTAGAAATAATTTTGTCTCCAGAGAAAAGAGGATGGAGAGCCCTGGGAAAATGTCTGCTTTTCAGTTCAGTATGGAGCAGTGAGAATCACAGGCAAGAGACAGCTTGGACCGAGCTCCTAATAAATGCATGAGCCATGGCTTTTGACCATGAGGGAATTACTTATTGATCATTGTGGAACCAACATTAGCACCATGAAATTCAGTGTCTCACTGAGATAGCAAATGTATCATGCAAATAGTAACTGAATTTATTTGGATTCCAAACCAGCAGCAAATTTAGTATGGTCTGTGCAAGATTGTCCTGTTTCCCTCTGATATTAAAGGGGGTGTTGTGAAAGGTCCCCGGGGGGTGAGTTTATAATTGTCTTTGGCTGTAAAGCCCTGTCAGCTTTCAAGGTTTTTCTGTGTTTGCTGTCCATGAAACACTTTTGGTTTCAGCCTTAAAGCTATTGCCCACATATAGAAAATGGTGACTTGAGTTAAACTTTGAAATTAATGGTCCAGATCTTAAAAATGAACATTCAATATTTGTCAGTTCTTGCCTTTTCTATCTCTGAAATACCAGACATTTATTTAGGAGAGGGGGAAACAAAAACAAACAAAAAAAGTAATTTGTGGTGGGCATGATGGCAAAGGTCTAAATGTTGCTTGTCCTCCTTGCTTTAGAGGGTTTGGGTTAGGGTTAGCTGAGCTGATACCAACAGGTATTAGCTCAGTATTGGCCTAGTCCTATTTAATATTTTATTGATGATCTGGATGAGGGGATTGAGTGCACCCTTAGTAAGTTTGCAGATGACATGAGATTCTGTGGAAGTGTCAGTCTGCTGGAGGGCAGGATGTTCTGCAGAGGGGTCTGGGCAGGCTGGATGGATGGGCTGAGACCACTGAGTTGAGGGTCAACAAGGCCAGGGGCCGAGTCCTGCACTGGAGTTGCAGCAACCTCATGCAGCACTCCAGGTGGCAGAGGGGCTGGAAAAGGCCCTGGGGGTGTTGGTGACAGCTGCTGGACACGAGCCCAGGGNGCCAGGGACCAGGGACAGGAGGAGAGGGAACGGCCTCAGGCTGGGCCAGGGGAGGGGCAGGGTGGGCATCAGCAGGAATTTCTTCACGGAAGGGGTTGTCAGGCTCTGAAAGGGCTGCCCGGGGAGGTGGTGGAGTCTCCATCCCTGGAGGTGTCCAGTGTGACTGGATGTGGCACTCAGTGTTCTGGGCTGTTTGACAAGGTGGGGCTGGGGGGGGTCACGGGTTGGACTTGGTGATCCTGGAGGTCTTTTCCAACCCCAGCAATTCCCATTAGCCTTCCGTTAAATGGGGGCAGTGCTCGTGCTGTATGTGTGCCAGCTGCTGCTTTCTCACCTGTAATATTGAACTAATGGGGAGCAGTAAAGGGGCTTTAATTTTACAGCTCAATTTTAAATCGACTAATTTCCTGGGAAATGCCATTTCATGGTTTGGGAATTGCCGTGTGCTTTAAACTCTGCTTGTTAAACTTGCTGAGATGAGAAACTCACCCCTAAGTGAAGAATTCTGCAGCTGAAGGACGTAACCAAGAATTGCTTCCACTCTTTCTAAACTAGGGATTGTAATTAGTGGAACCATTTGAGCCAGTTTGAACAGCCTGTCTTAATCTAAATAAAACTCAAATGCTTTGAGCAAGTTTTGTCTCCCTTTTCCCCTATCAGGCTTTAGTAAATAAATTAAATAATGAGATGCAAAAAGCTCAAAATAGTACTGCAGAGCTCTTGGCAGGCAGGAAAGCAGCTGTTCTTGCGGGTGGGATGAAGGGGAAAAACAAGTTAGGTCTTCAACCTGCTCTTGCTTGTCCCTATCGTGGACTGCCATGTCAGCTCACCTTCTTCCCAGAGCTCATCTCACGCAGTGGCACTCCTGAGAGCTGGGCACCACTTCTCCCTCTGCTTTGGGAATCACGTTTGCTTTTTGAGGTTTCATCTCTTGTGTGTTCAGGTGTAACAGGGCTTTGACATGACCGGGGCTATGGGAACCTCTCCTGGTCAAGCACTCGTGGTCCAGATACTTGGGCTACTTGGAATGGCTCTGTAATTGGATGTGGGAGTTTTAAAATTTCCTAGGAAATGTCATTCAGACATATTTTTAATTTTTTTGTCATGAAACTATGAATTTTTTTTGTACATTTGCATAGATAATTTTAGCATAAGAACAAAATGGTTTCTGAAAGCTGTTGTCCAGTGCCTGGTACCTTTGGATTTTTTCATATGTCTAAGACGAATTTATCTCTGTGATTGCTTCACTTCTTATTCCTTGTGCTATAAATTACCTCTGACAGATTAATTTAAAGCACAGGAGATGAGAGGAAGTTACTGACCTTATGATGCATTGATGCATCTGTGGTTAGGTCTGAGAAGCATTCAGCTGGAATTTCCTCCTTTGACCTGAAGTTTGGTATTTATTGTGTTAAGTATCTGAAAAGAGGGCTGACACCAAGATTGCCCTCGGTGTTATACCTGTGCTATACCTGTGTGTGTTCCTCAGCCCCACAGCAGGGCAGAGAATCGCTTTGGGCCTGGAATGAAAATATATCCAAGAGGAAAAGAGCCTGGCAGACACCCAAGTCACATCAACACCTTGAAACGCTTCCCACGAGGTCCGGGCGCGGACAATGGAGCAGTGTTGGAGTGTGCCGGAGAGAAGCACTCTGTGAAGTGGGTTATGGGTTTCTGCTCTGGAGGACTCCACATAAGTGGTTCTCCTAGTGCTCTGTCATAGGGTATAGTGAAGGATCATTTCTTTCTTTAAGCAATTTTAAGGCAGGAATGAACTTTTCCTTACAAGGTCTAAGGGTGCAGACTGGGGGTGGTTGGTGTTATTCTTATAAGTAATGTTTTAAGCCATCTTCGTTATGAATAGAGATAATGAAATGAAAGTGTAGGAAGCTAAATGGGAGAGGAACGAGGCAAAACCTTTTCCTTTCCCATTTTTCTTAATAAACTAAGGCAAACACAGCAGTATTTTGTGCACAATTTCTTGTTAGGGCAAACAGGCTTTTAGAATCATGGAATGGTTTGGGTTAGAAGAGATCCTTAAGATATATTATATATTATATATTATTCCATCCCACTGCCATGGGTGGGAACACCTTCCACTCGACCAGGCTGCTCCAAGCCCTGTCCAGCCTGGCCTTGGGACACTTCCAGGGATCCAGGGGCAGCCACAGCTGCTCCGGGCAACCTCTGCCAGGGCCTCATCTCTCCTGTAGAAAATAATTTCTTCCTAATATCTAATCTAAACCCTCTTTTGTCTTAGGGCCATTTCCTATGGATTTTACCAGAGTGAGGAAAGAATTGATGATGACTGAATCCTAAGTAAGAAGCTGGGACTTTATTTTTAGAGTTGTTTAGTAGAGAGATGGCCTGTCAGTCATGTTCAGCTTGGTAGCAAAGTGAGGGGTTATTTCAAACCTTTGCATAACTAGTGTTGAGCCACTGTCTTTGTTTTTGTTGTCACAAATCTGTTGTGAGCAGATGGAATTTCATTTTTTCCTGCTACTATCCCAGAATAACTCCTTTCAAAGTCATTTTGGAGGCAATAGGAAAGGTGCATATGGCCGAGCTAGGGATGTAAGCAATGATTTTTGCAGCTACATCTTCCCTCAGGGTGTTTAGCTCTTTGCTGGCTGAGTTGGATGTCCACAATTGTGGTATTTTTTTGATTGCTCTATTTGTCTGTTGGATTTGTTGTTTTGTGTTCTTGAGTTTTTTGAAGGAAAAGTTTCTTTGCAGTGATTATCAAGAGATCTGCATATTAGACACTGCCTTACTACAAGAAAAGATTAAAAAAAACCCCACCATGCAGAAACATCTGCCTCCACACCTAAGGAATCAGGAGACTGCGATGTGACCTTCCCTGAACCAAGAGTGTTTCGTAGACAAAACACTCCAGAGCTACTTATCCTAGAAAGAAATGCTAACAGGTCTTAGATTATAAAGATATTGTAGCGAGACCGTTGCTAAGGCAGCATTGACACAAACCACAAATTCTGTATAATGTGCCAATGAGTGCATTGTTTCTATGTTTTCAAGGTTTGTTCCAAAAATAAAATGGTTTCGCGTAGTCTGTGCTTGATTAAAGTGTGCTTAAAAATCATGGAATCCCAGAATGTTTTAGGTTAGAAGGGACCTTTAAGCTCGTCTTGTTCCACCCCCTGCCATGGGCAGGGACACCTCCCACTGTCCCAGGCTGCTCCAAGCCCCATCCAGCCTGGCCTTGGGCACTGCCAGGGATCCAGGGGCAGCCCCAGCTGCTCTGGGCACCCCGTGCCAGGGCTTCATCTCCCTCACAGGGAACAATTTCTTCCCAATATCCCATCCATCCCTGTCCTCTGGCAGTGGGAAGCCATTCCCCCTTGTCTTGTCACTTCAGGCCTTGTCCCCAGTCCCTCTCCAGCTCTCCTGGAACCTCTTTAGGCTCTTGAAGGGGCTCTAAGGAGCCTTCTCCAGGTGAACACCCCAGCTCTCCCAGCCTGTTGCTATTTTTTAGAAGGATTTTCTTTTTCCAAACCCAACTTTTTTTGCTGCTTCTTCTGCCCAAGTAAGGAATTAAGGCCTGGTGTTTTAATAGCCAAGAATTTTTGTTGGTGGGTTAGGAAATACCTGATCTGAATTTTAAAATTTATTGTGCAGATGCATTTAATAAGGCATAGCAGCCTATAGTGCCTAAACCCCCTCATTCCCTAAGGGGTTTAGACTGGTCACAGTGAGGCTGACAAAGACACTCTGGCATTTGAAAGTCCCTCCAACTCTTCACCTCCTGGAGTTTGGAGCTGTTGAGTTACTGGATGACTTTCACATTTGGTTTATTTGCTCAGGCACTTAAATAAACACTAGGATGGTTTGAGCACTGTGGGTTTATTTAATTCTTCCCAGGAGCTGGTGGAAAGGCTTAGACTGGCTGGTGGAGTAATCTGTGTGGTTAAAGTGACGTGTGCCAGCAGTAGAAAATTTTTATTGAAGGGATTAAGGTGATTTAATCAAAGCTATGTGAAGTCTGGCCTTTTCTACATTTGCTAAGGCAGGATTTTGGCTGCATGTGTGAGTATAAAGTGGTGCAGGTGACTTCCCATCCCATAGGTGTTAGTGAGAACACACAGCTGGACGAGTACTTGGTATTCACATTTTCCATATTTCAGTGTAGTCCTGCCTAAATTTGAGTCATCTGCATTATTCTTTATTTTGTTTGTTATTTTGTTTATTTAATTCTTTTATTCTTTATTCTTTTATTTTGTTTTGTTCTACTTAACAAAGGGGAACTTCTCAAGGAAGCCAACTGCATACACCTGTCTTCATTAGATACTTGAAGTGTTTGGTACTTAGCTCCTTTTTTTTCTATGTAGTGTGAAGTTGGTTTCATTAACATGAGTTCTTTGGGGAAAATGCCACTCATGCTTTTCTGCAACGGGTTCAAAATAATTCTTTTTCTTGCTGTGATAACGAATTTAGTACAACAGTCTGTGGGAGGGAGGAACAGCTGGCTTGAACTGGAAAAGGGAAGGGAGAAGAACTGATGAAGTGTTTGTGGAAGTGTTTACAATTCTGTACTAATATGTATGTGGAAATGAGAAGTTCCTGTAAAACCAGAAATTAGGAAACAGCTTTTTTGTTCCCAACTTTCTGTCTCCTGGATATTGGCAAACATAAGTGTTGCTTGTTTATCTTGTGAAGTTGGGTGCTTATTTCCAATTGTTTCTGCAGGTGCTAAAAGATAGAATCCTAGAATGATTTGGGTTGAAGGGACCTTAAAGACATATAGTGCCAAACCCCCTCCCATGGGCAGGGACCCCATCTGCTAGACCAGGCTACTCCAAGCCCCATCCAGTCTGTCCTGGAACACTGCCAGGGATCCAGGGGCAGCCACAGCTGCTCTGGGCACCCTGTGCCAGGGCCTCCCCACCCTCCCAGGGAACAATTCCTTCCCAATATCCCATCCATCCCTGTCCTCTGGCAGTGGGAAGCCATTCCCTGGCTCCTGTCCCTCCAGCCCTTGTCCCCAGTCCCTCTCCAGCTCTCCTGGAGCCCCTTCAGGCCCTGCCAGGGGCTCGGAGCTCTCCCTGGAGCCTTCCCTTCTCCAGGGGAACATTCCCAGCTCTCCCAGCCTTTGTCCAGAGCAGAGGGGCTCCAGGCCTGGAGCAGCTCCGGGGCCTCCTCTGGGCTCTCTCCAGCAGCTCCACGTCCTTCTGCTGTTGGCCCCAGGGCTGGGGCAGCTCTACAGGTGGGGTCTCACCTGATCTGGGCAGAGGGGGCGGAATTCCCCCCTCCCCTGCTGCCCACACTGGGATCAGCCCAGGGCACAGGAGGTTTCTGGGCTAGGGCATGTCCTGCTCTCACCCACCAGCACCCCCAAGTCCTTCTCCACAGCACTGCTCTCCATCCTCAGCCTGTTCTCATACCAGACATTGCCCTGACCCAGGTACAGGACTTTGCACTTGGCCTTGTTGAACCTCATGAGTTTTGCACTGTCCCACCTCTCCAGCCTGTCCAGGTCCCATTGGGTGCCATTCCATCCCTCAGGCGTGTCACCCTCACCACTCAGCTTGGTGTCATCAGCTGTTCATGGGAGGGAACAGAGCTGGAAACTCAGCTGGATTCTCGGGCCAACACTGGCGCTGACCTGGGCTCTGCTCCCTGAGCCAGTGATGACAGTCCTGCTCGAGTGCCTGTCCAGAATCCTCCAGCTGGATGTGCTGGAGGGACTGTTAGGAGAGAGATGTCGTTTGGCTGAAGGGAGTGTGCCTGGGAGCAGATTTCACTGAAATGAGGTTGAAAATGGAGGAATCTGGATAGATTTTAGGAGATTGTAGTGATGAAGTGTTGGTTTATTTTATTATTGGTGCTCTGTGAACTTCTCCTTCTCCCATCAATGAAATTCTTCTCTGTGCCCTCCTTCGAGACAAGTGTTCATGTGCCTTTCATTCTTTACAGTAATACATGGGAGGACAAGAACATTTTTGGGAATATCCTTGTATGATATATACAGACTTTTTTTTTCTGGGGGACCACATTTCCCTCATTCTCTCAGGTTTAATATTTGATGCTTAAAGGGCTGCTTTGCTGTTGTATTATTTTTACTACTTGTGGCATCCTTGAGAACATCTTCCTTATTAGTTGATCAAGATGTCATTAAATTATGATATTGGCTGAGAATTTGTTTCATTAATAAATACAACATTTTCATTATCAATTCCCTGATCTTTGCATGTTTTTATGGTGTTGCTTCAGCCAAAGACCTGCTTTAAAATGTCAAGGATTTGTCATTCTGAAGGTTCACAAATGCTTCTCTGGATTTTGGGATGTACTATGACTATTTTAGGGATCTGCATCTGAGAATGTGTGTCAAAATCTGTTTTTGAGGCCTGGGCCAAACAGAAGTTAACCTTAACAGCAATCTTTCTCCTAACTGCTTTTATTTCTTTAGGGATTAGTTTTCCCAGCAGGTAACACTGCTACATAGTAGCTTAAAATTTTTGGATGTCAGGAAGGAAATAAAAGGAATTATTTCAATCCCTGTTAGGGAAGTGGGTCAGGCTGTGATGTTTATTTATAGAATATCTCAATATTTTCATTTTTGTTGCAACACTGATTGATCTTTGGCTCAAGCTTTTCTGTAAGTGTGACTACCAAGTTCTGAGCTCTGCTTTTGGTCTAGAAATCAGCAATGATGGAGGGTGGCAAGTTTGGAGCTAAATCAGACTAAATAGGCTTCTTGAGGGTTCAGTGGATTATTTTGGGGTTTAGTGCTTAGGAAGAATTGGGCAGCAGTTTCATATAGCATTGGAAAGTGGAAGGGATTGCTGCTGCTGTTTTTACATTTCTCATAGAAACTTGGTGGTTTTGCATTTGTCTGAGAAAGTGCAGCAGGATGATGGTCCTCTGCTCCACGGGGATGGCCTAAAGCTCCACTTACTTCTGATTCCTGCTGGCCTGAAGGTTAAGTCAGTTGCTTAACCTCTTTTCGTTCACCGTACAGCACACGTTCTGCCAATGAATGCTTTTCCTGGTCTTAAATGTAGGCCTGACAACTTGAAAGCTTATCAAAGTGAAGAGTTCTCTAGCTGGAGGAAGATTGATGTCTGTCAATTCTGAGCATGTGGGCTTTAAAGAATTTGAATTATGAGGCCTTATTTACAAGGGTCACAGGTGTGCTGTACTGCAACTTAAATGATTGCACAGGTGCTTGAGATCCACTGAGTAATTGAATATTTCGAATTCTGGGAAAGGGATGAAAAATCATCTTACAGACCTTGTGTGCATGAGCCTTTGATGATTCTCTTTGACCATTGCAATAATGTGTTTTCTTTGTCCTTTTGTCTTGCAGGGGGTTAAATTTTGGGGTAAGACATTTGCAAGGGCTCTTGGCCCAAGGTTTTACGGGTTCATTGTGTGCCAGGGAAAGAGAGGGGTTGATACATTCTTTTTCTGCTGCAGTGAGATGGTTTATGATGTGTGAGATGCATTTGCTTCCACTGTGCTCAGTTGTCTCCTCCTGCCTGCTGTGAGTATGACAGCTCTCTACCACAAATCCCAGGAGCATTTTAGGCCCGCCAGTGAAGAATGAGACTCCAGTTTTTCTGGGCATTACAAACACTTTCAGCTAAATTATCTTTATTTCAAAGAACTAGGCCAAGATCCAATAAGTGGATTTGGGAACAGATGGGGAACAGTTGTAGAGTGCAACTGTTGGATTAAACTAGTAGACAGCTGTTGTAGTGACCACCATCTGCATGGCTGATGTCTCAGGTACGAGTGGTGGGTATGGGTGGGCTTCAAGGGGACCTCATGAATTGGTCTTTTCTCATGGTAATGTTTCTGCATAAAATACAAGCACTGGGGAAGGTGTCCAAAGAAATAAGAGTGCTAAGATTGGCGTTATTGCGGTGTGAAAGCATAGATCAAAGATAATATAGAGATAATAGAACAATGCCACAGAAAAATGTGCTGACAAACAGCACAAAATGTGCTGCTTCTGTGAAGAACACACCCCTTCAGTGTAATTATAATAATAATAATACCTTTTATTCTTTGTTTTACTCCTTAAGTTTAAATGGGGGAAAAATTTGTCGTAAAGGTGCACAGTAATGTTGACGTTTATATTGCAGCTTGGCTGGTTGGTTCAGCAGAGATAAAGATGAGGTTATGCAGTGAATAAATGCTGCTTTGTGGTCTCTGAGATGAGACTGGGAATAAAGAAATAGGAGAATATGCAGGGACCTACATTTGGGATGTTTTCAGTTTGAATTTAATAGCTGGAAAAACCTAGAGGCAAGAACAAGATTGGAGCTCCAGTGTGTTTCTGGTATGGCAAACGTAGGCAGTATCACAAGGCAGCATCTCTAGCTGATGGTTTGGAAGCAGTGGGGAAGTGCTGGTGTTGTTTGGGATCCAGCACAGTTCTGGGTTTTTTTTTTCAGTGCTTCTGATGTGTGGAAATGGGGTTGGAGGAGGGAAAACAGCTTTTCCTTCAGAGTTTCTGTTGTCTTAGTCTTGAGGTTAGGTAATTTTAATTATTTTTATAATTTAAATTTTAAAAAAATTATGTGTTTTAATTATTAGGATAAAAATCTTTACTGTGAGGAAGAAGTTCTTCCCTGTGAGGGTGTAAGGCCCTGGCACAGGGTGCCCAGAGCAGCTGAGGCTGCCCCTGGATCCCTGGCAGTGTCCAAGGCCAGGCTGGACATTGGGGCTTGGAGCAGCCTGGGACAGTGGGAGGTGTCCCTGCCCATGGCAGGGGTGGCACTGGAGGGGCTTTAAGGTCCCTTCTAACCTAAAACATTCTGGGATTCCATGATTGTGCTACAGCAGTGACTTTTCCATGAGTTTGCTCATCTTGAGGACTTTTATCTCAGTTGTATTGGAGGCTTTGTACATTAAAGAGAGAGGAGGAGAGAATTCTCTGTGTACACCTGGAGTAGTTCATGATCTCTGTTTTAGGTACCTGTTGCTGCATAGGTAAAATCCTTATCAAAGTGGATTTTGCAGTAATGTTGTTACCTTCATCTGTGAGACCTGGCCTGTAATTAATTACATCTTCCTGGCTTTACCTGTGATGTGGAACCGAGGTGGCAGAAGAAGGGATTTAGCTGTTCTACATTAGAAATTCATGAAATAGCTGCGTGGATTGTTTATCTGCTTCTCTCATCCCCTATGTCCCTGATCACTATTCCATGACTATAAATTAAAGCATTTGCTTATAATACATGTCCTTTAACCTCACTGCTGTGAGTGAGAACATGAACAAAGTCAAATTATTAATCCATTTAGGATAGAAAGCATTTGTTCTGGTAAGAGGCTGTAACAGCCCTTTCTTTATGCCTTCAACTCCAAATATACCCGGAACAATGACTTTTAATTGTGAAGTGCTTGAGCACTTGGGAGGGAGAAGGGAGAAAGGAGGAAAACTCATTGCTTGCATCACTCTCTAGATTTAGCAGCTTCAAAATTAGGATGGACGAAGGGTTTTTGGGTTTGTTTGGTGATTTTGGTTGTTTGTTTCTGTTTTGTTTGTTGTTTTTGTTTGGTTGGTTTGTTTGCTTTTTTGTTTGGTTTTTTATTATCTGGTTGGTGGTTTTTTTAGTGAAAAGGCTGTGCTAAACTTCCCCAGACAAGATGCTAATAAGTCTTCACTGTCAGTGTCACTGCAGTCTAACTGAAAGTAATGCAAACCCATTCTGAGATCCAGTGATGACCACTTAGAGGTTACATTTTAATGTGTTTTATAAACCAAACCAGCCTGCTTACCTTTCCTGGTGAGTAATGAAGGAAAGGCAAGCTGCATTTTTTCTTTGATATACTTCTGATGAAAATAAATACATTCAACACCCTGTTGCCACCATATAATGTACCTTTAATGTCACAAAGCTTTGGAAGTAAGTGCTGCAAAATTATTTAATCCTAAATTCTAAGGTACTTTTTGTGAGTTTTTGTACTCATTAGCAAGAGGATTGCTTTAGATTTATTAGATGGTAATTAGTCAACAGCTTTGAGGCTTTGCCTTGTTGTGCAGTTCCTGTCTATGTAGGAATTTTCTCAGTGTATACTAATTTGTATATGAAAAATATACACTGCTAGTATTACTCATGTTGTTTTTAAAACCAAACAGATTTATCTGATGATTTCCAGTATCAGATTTGGCTGTTTACCCAGGAGATACCATTGATTGCTGCCTGATTTTCTTGTGTTGGTTTTGTGCTTTTCAGGGGCTCCCAGAATGAGTGGGGAGTAATTAAAGATGCAGAATCTTTTTGCATAAAATATTTCTCTTTGAAGTTCTTTTTTGTTAGATCTTCGTCCTTGTCATTGCTTCCCTTTTGTCTCTTTCTTTAAAAAAGCTAGAATAGGCAGCACTCAGGGTTGGAGCTCTTTGAATATGTGGGCTGTAGGTTCAGCTCCCTAATTCTCTTCTTTCCCTTTGATTCTTGTATATTGCAGTCCACTTGGAAATCAGTGAAAAATTTAGTGTACACAACACTGTTGTGAACAGTGAAGTTGGAAAGAAGCCTTAAGTATTGTGTGTATGCATGTATACGTATGTATTTATGCAATATACTTATGTATTTTTTTAATCTGAGTTTTGTGACTAGATCCTTGCAGGTTTTTTCCTACCCTGGAGGTTTTAAAGTTGATGTTGTAGTTTAGGGCCTTGCAAGTATTGTAGTACAGGACCTGACTTTTTTGTTTTCTTAGGGTGTAGCAGCTGCTCCTTGCAGAGTAGGAGATGTAACACCCAGGTAGTACAGAAGCATTTCTTGAGTAGCAGCAACATGTTTTACCAAGTTAGCAAAGACAAGTGGTGTTTGATGCCTTTCCATATTTTCTGGTGTCTGATTTCTCTGCATCTGAGTCATAAAATTACCATAGAATCACAGAATTGTTTACGTTGGAAAAGCCCTCTAAGACCACCAAGTCCAACTGTTCTCCAGCACAGCCAAGGCCACCCCTGACCCACGTCCCCAAGTGCCACATCCACAGGGCTCTAAAATCCTTCCGGGAATGGGGACTCCACCCCTGNCTGGAGGTGCCCCAGCAGTGCCAGCACAGGGGACGGGCACTGCCCTGGCCCTGCTGCCACCCCAGAGCTGGCACAGCCCAGGGGCCACTGGCCTCTTGCCCACCTGGGCACCCCTGGGCTCGTGTCCAGCAGCTGTCACCAACACCCCCAGGGCCTTTTCCAGCTTTCCAGCCCCTCTGCCCCAATCTGGAGCTGCAGGGCATTGCTGTGACCCAAGTGCAGGACCTGGCACTTGGCCTTGTTGAGCCCCACATCATAAACATGCCCAAAGCTTTCAGTGGGGCCAGAGACCCCTGAGCCTGGTGTGGTGGTGACAGCTTACATGGGGTAGGAGCCTTCTGGTTGAGAGTAGCCTGATGGATGTCAGGAAAACTTTCCGCATCCAAGTCCCTCATTCCTGGAGTGTTTTTCCTTCTCGAGTTATTCATGTGTTCCCTTCCCAAGCCGTTGCTCCCAGACAAAGCCAAAACACTGTGTAGGACATGTCCCAGTTATCAGTCCCCCAGCCCTGTGTCACGGATGGCACAGCAGCACTGACCATGGGGAACAGGGGGCTGTTTGGTTTTTTACTGGAGCTTGGAGATCAGTTGAGCTTTCTGTATTGAATGGAAAGATGAAATTCTAGTTTCAGTTTGCTTTTGTGCTGAAGATTTATTTCTGTCTGTCTGGGAGAGTATTTATAGAAGAACATGGATGCTGCTGCCCTGCTCTAGCCAGGCAGTGCAGGTGGTGAGAACTTAATTCCTATTTATTTTCCTTTCAGAGATATCAACTCTGATTTATTGTAGATTTTTAATATCCCTTATTTGTCCATAATGGCAGGAAGTTTAGTAAGGAGTCTGAGTAACTTACAGATAAGTTTGTATTAATACCAAAGAAGTTTGACTTATATTTTTAAAACTAAATCCAGTTTTGCTGAAACTTCATTGAATTACATTGATGTGGAAATGCTCTTATGTTTTCCCCCCTGAGATGTGACATGGCTGGGGCTACAGTATTAACAGGATTATTTTATTTTATTTTTTGTATCACTCTTGGTAGCATTTCTGTGGTGAATGAATTAGTAATTGTTTCCAGATAAAACTATTGCAAGAGTTCTATGAGCAGAGGCTCCCTGAGAGCTTGCCACATGGCATGAGATTGTTTTTAGCTTGAGAGACTTGCTCAGGTTTTCAGAATCTCTGCTCTTGGTTGCAGGCAAAGTGCTATCAGTGTTGATACTGTTTGATTCATGGCTTTTCCATGGATATTATATTGAAAAAGGATGAAATTTTAGACAAAAAGACTAGATATTACTGCCTCCAACTTGGAAGTTTCATTTGGTTTTGTGAATTCCTGGTCAGTAGATAAGTGGTTTGAATTTTCAAAGATGTTGAAGGTTTAAAATAAATATAAATCACAGAATTGTGGACTGGTTTGAGTTGGAAGGGACCTTAAAGATCATCCAGTTCCAACCCCTGCCGTGGGCAGGGACACCTTCCACTATCCCAGGTTGCTCCAAGCCCCGTCCAACCTCCTGGACACTTCCAGGGATGGGGCAGTCACAGCTGCTCTGGGCACCCTGTGCCAGGGCCTCCTCACCCTCACAGGGAACAATTCCTTCCCAATATCAAGCCTAAATCTATACCTTTTGTATGTGTATTTTTTTTAAATCTAATCTCTTTACACCTACATCTGTGTCTCCATAGAAAGCCCAGATGCTCCGTGTGCTTCCAAAAATCTGAATTTTTTCTTCACTTGCTTGAATGTCTAGTTCCTGCAGAACTTCAGTAATTGGCTTTTAAAAATCTTCAGCTCAATTTCTCAGGTTGAAAAGTATTATAATAAATTCATTTATAGACAGAGGAAGGTGGTTTTTAAAAATCTGTGGGTTTTGCCTTTTTAATTTGAATCAGAGATCAACCTTAAAAATGCTTGATGGAAAAGAGTTTGGAAAATCATTTTTGACTCAGCCAAAATATTTCAAAAAGATGAGACTCTAACATTAACAGATCACTGGGGAAAGACGCAGAAAACGTTCCAAGATACTGGTTGTGGGAACTTCTGATCTTGCTTTCCTCTCTTTTTGCCAAGTTCAAATTTACAGTGTTTTTGTTTTAAAGCTGTGTTGTAAGTAGGACAGTTGAATTTTGCCAGAGGGCTGTGATTTGCTTCCGCTATGTGTCAACGATGGAGTTGATAACTTGCCTAGGAAGGAATCCTGTTTTGGGTGCCAGGGTATGCTCTACCAGAACGTTGTGTTTGGGCACCTTCAGGTGCTGCTGCCATTTGCTGCCATCCTTCCCTGTAATTTATTTTCAGCAGTTTCTGCAATACTTCAACAATTTGTTAGAACTCATGTGGAATATTTTGACTAATTCATATGAGATAGGAATGTATATACCAATGATTTGGCTCTTGGTTTTGTCTTTTGCTGGTGTAGAATTTGCACTGTACAGTGTTTGCAGATACTGATAACAATATAGAATCACAGAATGGTTGGGGTGGAAGGGACCTTAAAGCCTGTCTCATTCCACCCCTGCCATGGGCAGGGACACCTCCCACTGGATCAGGCTGCTCCAAGCCTTGTCCAGCCTTGCCTTGATCACTTCCAGGGATGTGCCTTGGGGATCAGTCCTCCATTCAGGCGATTGTCAGGGAGTTTGTGGAGAGTCAAATACAGAATGAGTGAAAGGTTGCAGCATGGACTTCATCTGAACTTCATGCAAGAATGGTGCAGTTTGTATAAATAAATAGTTTAGGAATAATTTTAGCTTCTGTTGGGAATTCCTTTTGCTGTTTAGGTGGCATATCCATATGTATGGATTTGGAACCATGACATCAATCTGATAGAGAAACCATCACTCTTGAAGTGATGTCCGTCAAGATGTCATTCTTGAAGAACAATCATCAGAAGGCCTGCACAGTTCAACAGAAGACTCCCAGCTGGGTTTTGTTGTGCTGTAGTTGGTTTGTTTGTAGTGGCTCTTAAGTAAATAATAATGTAATGATGGATCTCCAAAATTTAGGGAATCCTTTCTGAATGTTTTTAAACCACGGGAGACTAATGCTTGTCTTTGTTTTTTTATTTACAGACTCACTGAACCTTCAGGGTATGTCACAGATGGGCCTGGAAATTACAAATACAAGACAAAATGCACCTGGCTCATTGAAGGAAGGTGAGTGTTGGAAACAGCTTGGGGTTTTGTGTTGCTTATTGGGACTTTCAGGTGAGTTTTATCTGCACTGAGTATTTTTAGGTCTTGTGATTCTTTCTGGCTATTCTAAAAGCTTGATAGGGCAACACTTAATTGCTGTTGGTAAATGAGTTTTTGTGCAACTGAGCCCTCCAAACTGACTTCTGATTAAGAGCTTTGTGTTGAAACAGCATGTGGTAAACAAAAATCAGTGCATTTCTGTAAATAATGAAGGATTATGAATTACTTAACTGATACTGTAGTGGGCCATTCAGATGATGGGATTCACTACGCATGGGATTTTTTGGTAGTATGAGAAACAAGAGAAAGCTCTGAAAGCTTTTATTCATGAAGAATCAGTTTCTGTAGTGATGAACTTCAGATGTTTCTTTACTCACTGAGCCATGAGGACTTCAGAGGAGCCACTGACCTTTTATTGCAAAGGTTTTCTAAACTGGGAGAAGTCCCTCAGATCTCTCTCCTCACTTTGCTGCCCTTCCTGTATTTGATCCTTATATTGCTTACAGCAATTTCTTGCACAGGTTTTTAGGAGTAGCATATTTAGTGTCTGTCCTCTGTCACCTGATTGATGGTGCAGCAGTTCAGAGCATCTCACTTGCTGAAATATATTTTTGATGGTACCAAGCTGGTGCCAGGACTGTAAGATCCATTTATTTAGTCTCTAAAGCTTTGCCATGGTCAGATATGATGCTGTGTGATAACATCTGTGTGTTCAGTCACATTCCATGTTGTTCCCTGAACCTGCAGGTAGAGAGGTCTGTGAATTGGCGTGAGTCAGGGGACAAGGGGGAATGGCTTCCCACTGCCAAAGGGCAGGGTTAGATGTGATATTGGGAGGGAATTTTTGTTCCCTGTGAGGGTGGTGAGGCCCTGGCACAGGTTGCTCAGAGGGGCTATGGCTGCCCCTGGATCCCTGGAAGTGTCTGTGTCCAGGTTGAATGGGGCTTGGAGCAACTTGTCGATGGCAGGCGGTGGAACGAGATGGTTGTGAAGGTCACTTCCAACCCAATCAACTCTTTGGTTCTTTGTCTGGGAGGTCTGATGAGTTAGGAGGAATTATTTATTGTATCTGCTTCAGACATTTATTTGAGTTGAGGAAGTGTAATTCCTAAGCTCCCAAAGTACTCAAAACCGAGGGCTATGCTGCTCCATAGAACCATCCAGAATGATGAAATTGAGAGCAACCACTCACTATTAACTTTATAAGGAGCCCAGTTGTTTGAGGTGGTTAAGAGCAAAAGTTGGATGCTCCAAGTGGCTACACCTTTTAATTTTGTAGGTAGTAGGAATACAGCTGCAGACAGTTCTCAATTACAAATAATTTAAAAATGTTTCACAAGAGCATTATTGGAGACAAACCAGCCTCAGCAATCCCAGCATAGCCAGCTTAACCCTCATAACTTCTGTTTTTAAAGGATATTGTGACTCATATTTTTATCAGAAGTGAAGTGCTTCTCATGAGTCCTCAATAATGTCACCAAAGCTGCTCCTCCAGCCTATAATTACTACTACTGAGAGGCTTCCTAGGGAACCACCACTTTGTGGGGTTTGAAGTGAGATCTTTCTTGCTGGAAAGACAGAAATGTTCCTCCCTATTCCATAGCCAGGCATTTAGGTTGGAGTCCTTTTCCTGCCTGTGACTGTTTATACCCTGCTGTCAGAGCATGGTGGTAAACAGAAAAGAGATAATCACGCTGATTAAACCAGCTGAAATATGCAGCCGTGTGAAAAGAGTCCAAGCCCGCTGCCAGAAATGAAATTCCCAGAGATCTGGGCTTGGGAAGCAGCACCTGCAAAGCTGTTCAGTTCTGAGTGCCCTCACCTCGTTGCTGGCATTCCATTGTGCAGAGGGCTTTGAGGTTAGCAGGGAAGGGTACGATCTGAGTGAGCCATTGAAGACACTGGAGAAATTCAGATACAAAATAAGCCATGTGTTCCTTAGTGTTCTCATTGCCTTTCTGCACCGTTCCTGATTTTTCTTGGCTGGTGTCTGTGTTGTGTTCTCATCCCAGGGGAGTCCTTTTCATTTTTCCCAGGGGTGTGAACAAAGCAGATGAGATCCATGGAGCCTGAGGACCCCGTGGCAGAACCATGTGATTTTGCAGATGAGGGCTGTCAGCTAACGGTCGTTAGCTGTTGCAAAGAGACTCTTCCTTTTTGTTTGTGGTCTGAAGCTTTATTGATTGACAATTTCTTTCTGCTCTACAGCTGTCAGGCTATTCAAGTAGAAGAAAACCCCTATGACTCCATAGGCTGCTCAGTTCTGAAGTCATAGGTACTCTTTGTACTTTTTCTTTAAGCAGGACATTATCCTTGAGTTCCACCTGCTGCTCTTTTTCCAAAGGCCTAGAGTAGATCGTTGTACCTATCAAAAATAGTCGTTTGCAGAATAACTCCCTAAAGACTTCCCCTCCTGTGGGAAGGAAGGACTCTATGGCAAGCTGACATTTTTAAAATTTATTTGATTAGGATGAACAGGGATTTCTTCTGAATCCAAGGGCAATGCTGTCGGGGAGATCCTAGTCACTTTTGTCTGTCCTTTCAACAGCTACAGCTGTGGGTGGGAGCAAGCACTGCTGATATAGATTCACTCTCTATTTGTTTCAGGTCCAAGCACAATGTTAGTGGTGTTTGCACCCTCTTGGAGCTGAGCCCTAAATTAAATATCTGCTGTGGTTTCTCTGTGATTGTCTTTAGATGTATCTTTTTATATTAGCCATGGAACAAATGGTATCTTACCCTGTTGAAAAGCTGGACATGCCTTGGCTGTGTGAGCTAGCCCCCAGAAGCCCCATGCCCCGGGCTGATCCCAGTGTGGGCAGCAGGGGAGGGGGGAATTCTGCCCCCGGGCCCCCTCAGGTGAGACCCCACCTGCAGAGCTGCCCCAGCCCTGGGGCCAACAGCAGAAGGACGTGGAGCTGCTGGAGAGAGCCCAGAGGAGGCCCCGGAGCTGCTCCAGGGCTGGAGCCCCTCTGCTCTGGACAAAGGCTGGGAGAGCTGGGAATGTTCCCCTGGAGAAGGGAAGGCTCCAGGGAGAGCTCCGAGCCCCTGGCAGGGCCTGAAGGGGCTCCAGGAGAGCTGGAGAGGGACTTTTGGCTTGTTTGGACAGTGGCTGAGGTCACTTGGTTTGTTCAGCCTGGAGGAGAGGAGACTGAGGGGAGACCTCATCACAGTCTACAACTTCCTTCTGAAGCCCGGAGAAGGGGCATTGATCTCTCTGTGGCCAGGGACAGGACCCAAGGGAATGGCTTGAAGTTGTGTCAGGGGAGGTTTAGCTTGGGTATCAGGGAAAGGTTCTTCCCCCAGAGGGTGGTCAGATGCTGAACAGGCTCCCCAGGGAACGGTCACAGCGCCAAAGCTGCCAGAGCTCCAGGAGGATTTGGACAATGCACTCAAGCACAGGGTGAGATTTTTGGGGTGTCTGTGCAGGGCCAGGAGTTGGACTTCGTGATCCTTGTCAGTCCTTTCCAATTCAGCATATTCTGTGATTCTGTGTTCTGTTCTGCACAACAGGACACAGTTATCTGACCATAAAGAACTTTTTGCTTAATACCAGGGGAGCTGCACACCAAAAAAACCTGAGCCACAGCATGTTTAATGCACCTACAGTTCCACCAGATCACTCAGTTTTAGTCTTGTCTAGACCAGAGCTTCACAGCAGCGGAGTGCTTTGAAGGGATTTTGCCTTGTGTGTTGAGTGGCTAATTACAAATCTTTTATTTATTTATTTATTTATTTTTCTTTACAGGCCAAACACAATCCTCAGGCTTCGATTCAATCACTTTGCCACAGAGTGCAGTTGGGACCACTTGTATGTGTATGATGGAGACTCAATTTATGCTCCCTTACTGGCAGCTTTTAGGTAAGTTCCCCTTGGTGAGACTGTCAACTGTAGCCAGTGGTATTTTCTTAACTTAGAGCCTGACTGAAATGTGGCTTCTGACATTGTAAATATGATCCAATAATCCAAATGTATAACACTGCAAGCGCAGCACATATAGCCAGTGTCCTTTTGTGCACTGTTTACCAGCATAAACAATTAACGAGTTGTTTTTCGCTTTTACAATGAACAAGTCGTGTCACTGCACTGTAGCATGTAAATATTATGTTTTCATTTCCAAATCCTGATTCTTTGAAAGACAAAAAAATTATTGTCATCTGTCTGGGCTGGAGATGATTTGGTGTGTAGGCTCCTTTGACCAGAGAAAACTGCCCCATTTATGAGTTTGAACATGATTTAGGAGTTAAAATTGTAGTGTGTCAATGCAGACTGAAGGGCAAAAGCCGGCTAATGTTGTAGACATGGAGGTCTCATGGAATTATGTATATCTTTTATGTACCTTAAACTTTAAATTTTTAAACTATTTGGAACATGTTCAGAAACAACAATGATGGATCAACCTTGTAAAAACATAGAATCACAGGATGGTTTGGGTTGAGAGGGACCTTAAAGGTTATTCAGTGCCACCCCTGCTGTGAGCAGGGACACCCCACTGTCCCAGGGTGCTCCAAGCCCCAATGTCTAGCCTGGCATTGGGCACTGCCAGGGATGGGGCAGCCACAGCTGCTCTGGGCACCCTGTGCCAGGGCCTTACACCCTCCCAGGGAACAATTCCTTCCCAATATCCCATCCATCCCTGCCTTCTGGCAGTGGGAAGCCATTGCCTGTGTCCTGTCTCTCCATCCCATGTCAAATGTCCCTCTCCAGCTCTTGTGTGTAGAGATATCCATTCTGCCAGTAGGTTACAGGTATTTGGCTTGTCCTTGTGATGAGAGATCAGTGTGGATGCTGGTGAACAATTGACATTTAGCGCTGAGACCTAAATGTAACTTGTACATTTCTGTATTTCAGTCTCACAGTGACACCACCACCTTATACTTTTTATTCTTTAAACTGAAATTAGGAAAATAATCCCAAGTTATCTATGGAAAAAACTAACGGTTCCCCTGGGACTCTGCTTGTTCCAAGTGGCTGCGTAACTACTTCCAGAATTAACCTTCTGCTGGGCTTCCTCTCATTTGTGAAATAAAGGTCTAAAAATACTTTGTGTTTGCTCTAGGAAATCCTTGTAATGACTATGAGAGAAGATCAGCAGAGGAACAAAAGTTCAAAAGTAAAAGTTTAAAAATTTAAGAATAAAATTTTAAACCACCACATGTGGTTTTTCTGGTCTTCAACTGCAAATGTAGAGTTGTTTTGGAGTGAAGGAATGTTTCCTGTTAAGCTTCAGACTAATGTGAGGTCAAAACAGGACACCTCATTTGAAGAAGAAACAACGTTCTCTCTTCTGAAAACCTCCAAAAACCTGGCAATGCCACCTGGAAGTGCTCTCCTGGTATCTCCCTGATTGATGTGCAGGAAGAGGAGGAAATGTCATCTTGACCCAATGTCATTTTGTTCTAATCAAGCTATTTTTTAATACACTGGTGAAAAGGTGAAATGATGATGATTTGTGCCTGCCGTTTCTTGTGTGTTTCCCAAAAATTAATAAGCTTTTAAAATTGGAGTTATAAGTAGTTCACAGCATTAGCAGTTATGGTTCAGACTGGGAAATCTTCTGTAAATCAGGAAGCCTGGGCCTGAGGACAAGCAAACGTGGCTTAGTACATTAACGTTTTTGAGGTAGGGAAAAAAATCCAATTATTTTTTTTTAATTGCTTCTTTAGATGACATTTGAATTTAACTTCATTAGCAGTGAGCTGTGGTGTTCAGTAATCCAAGTTCAGGAAATGGCAGATGCTTCTCATTTTGGTGAAGTACCAGAAAGTATCAGTTGAAAAACACCTTTCTCTAATACAAAATAAATGCACTGGAATTTTTTAAGACCAGTGTTCATATTTTCTCAATTTACTTGGTTTATATTAAATTTATTATTACGATAACTATATTTCCTTGTTCATTGTTTTTGCACCCTGCCAGGAGATTTGCAAGATTGAGCTTTGTACAGTTGGACCCTGTAAACTTCCAGAGTGTGTCGATAAACACTAGAAATTCCTTCTTCTCTGAACTCAGCTTTTGTTCCCTCCCTGGCTTTTGACAGCAGTTCCCTGAGCCTTCACTTCCTTCACTGCTCTCATTTGTTTTCTTGACCTTCTGATGCTCACTTATGTTTGTTCACAAGATGATATTTATCCTGAAAAAAATAATATATATATACATCTATATAGATATATATGTATCTTGTGTATATATATATATAAGATGATCTTGGAAATCCTTAGCACTGGACTATAGGGAAGCTTTAAATTGTTTTTATCAATTTTTAACAGCAATAAATACTTGCATAATGCCAACATTTACACAGTTCAAATGTCTGCATAGACTAAACTCCTTGTAGTCTGAGAGCCCCCAGAGCTGCCTGGTCCTGCACATTAAGCTTTTTTTTTATTAAACAGTGTTAAAAATATCTTTGCAGGTACAGGCACAATGAGACTGTGTAAACGTGCTGCTTCAAAAATGCAATAAAAGAGCATGGAAACAAATGCAGCATGTCTGTCGGCACAGATGAAGAAATCTGAATTAGATAAACTCCACTCAGCACCTGTGAACTTAGTTGGTTTTGTTAACTTTACTCCACGTTAAACATTTACCAGAGCTGGTTTTGCACCTTTATTTTCATTTTCCTGTGGTTGGCAGGGTGTGTTTTCCTCATCAAACCCAGTTGTTCTTGTGCAAGACCTTTGGCAATGGCCCAGAAGCTCCTGGTGGTTGCTATCTGGTGCCAGATGGATGGTCATGTGAGCCCCTGTTCCCTCAGGAAACAGGATCAGCTCACCATCCTTTTCTTACTTGCTAGTCAATATGGCACTTGAGCACCCAAATTTGAGTGTAGGGTTAGGTTGGAAGGGTCTGATCTCTCTCTCAAAGCAGGGCGAGCATCAGAGCCCTTTGCTCGAGACTTTGTCCGGTCAAGGTGTGAATTTATCTTAAGGATGGAGATCTTGTTGATCCTCTGGGTCAGTGGTCTGGAGATTGGTATTAAAAAATAAAAGAAGAATGATAAAAAAATGAATCTAATACTAATGTCTAGCTGCAATCTCTTGCTGCAACCTGTGTGTGTTGCCTCCTGTCCTTTTCTTGTGAACCTCTGGTATTCCCTTCTCTCTGATCTCTCCTGAGGTAGCTGAGGTCAGAAATTAGATTTCACCCTTCTTCAGCCGTCTCTCCTTGAAGTTAAAGAAACCTCACTCCTTCTACCTCTCCTTGTACATAGATCGTATGGTTGACCCTCCTCTATTTTTTCTTACTATTCCCTCAATTATTTGCCAGAAATTGTAACTGACCCTGCTGCCATGGGAACATGTATCCGGCTTGGGGGCCTCCAACAGCTGAAGGATGTGGAGCTGCCAGAGCAAGTCCAGAGGAGGCCACGGAGATGCTCCAAGGGCTGGAGCTCCTCTGCCATTGATACAGGCTGGGAGAGCTGGGGGTGTTCCCTTGGAGAAGAGAAGGTTTCAAGGAGACCTCAGAGCCCCTTCCAGTGCCTAAAAGGGCTCCATGAGAGCTGGAGAAGGACTTTGGACAAGGGCCTGGAGTGACAGAACAAGGGGGAATGGCTTCCCAGTGCCAGAGGGCAGAGTTAGATGGGATATAGGGAAGGAATCATTCCCTGTGAGGGTGGGGAGGCCCTGGCACAGGCTGCCCAGAGGGGCTTTAGCTGCCCTTGGATGCCTGGACGTGTCCAAGGCCAGGTTGAATGGGGCTTGGAACACCCTGGGATAGTGGAAGGTGTCCCTGCCCATGGCAGGGGCTGGAATGAGATGATCATTAAGGTCTCTTCCAACTTAAACTGTTCCGTGATTCTATGATAACAACAGTCATGTAAGAACAGAGGAGGATTTTTGGGCAAAGCCCCTGATGTGGAGGGTTCTGCAGATAGACGAGCTTCCCTGTGGTGGTGCTGCAGCTGCTGGGTCTGCCTGTACTGCAAAAAGGGAAGAAGGTTTCAAGAAAGACTGTACTTTGAGGTGCTGCCAGCTCTATAATGAATCTATCGTTTTGTGGTTTTTTTAGTAAGTGTTGTTGCAATGGCTTTGTTTCCTTAAAAGTCCATGTTTGGGAGTCATCTTGCTTCATTTAAGACAATAAGTTTGAGATGTCTCCTTGTATTCTCCTCCCTTCTTTTTTATTTTTTTTGCTATTGTTTTATCTTTAGTCTTCTGTAACTTCTATTTTTAGTTTGTTTAGTTTTACTCTTGTAGTTCTGAGTATAGATGAGGTGCATGGACTGGTTTTTAGTAACAGAAATCCTGCCATTTTGTGTACATCTGTGTCCAGATTGGTCAAAGTATTTAAAAATCTGGATAATTGGATTTTGATGGATTGCAAAGCTGATTTTTCAGTATCGTCTTTATCCTTTTACTCCTCTGTGAGCTCTACTCTGTATTTTCTCTCTTTCCTTTTGTGACTCTCAATTTTGCGTGTTTTCTACTCAGTAGAACTTCTCGTGCTTTTGATCTCTTAACAGGTTGTGTCTCAGGAGGAAATGTGGAATATACCAGTACAGTGATACTCACATAGCAAATCCCGGAAAAATAATTGAGGAGATGCCCTTTGTTTTCAATTATTCTGGTTTTTCAATGGTTTAGGGGAAAGAACAGGGCAGTGGGTGCAGGGCGATGGAGAAGTTGGGTCTCCTGGACATAATTGTGGACTTCCAGCACTTGAAGTGAGCCTTCATATTGAGTTGGAGAGAGACTTTGGACAAGAGCATGGAGTGACAGGACCAGGAGGAATGGCTTCCTGCTGACATGGAGTAGATCCAGATGGGATATTGGGAAGGAATTGTTCCCTGTGAGGGTGTAAGGCCCTGGCGCAGGGTGCCCAGAGCAGCTGTGGCTGTCCCTGGATCCCTGGCAGTGTCCAAGGCCAGGCTGGACGGGGCTTGGAGCAGCCTGGGACAGTGGAAGGTGCCCGTGCCCATGGCAGGGGGGTGGAACAAGATGATCTTTAAAGTTTCTTCCAACCCAGGCCGTTCTATGTTTCATTGATTCTGTGATACTGTTTTACTTTCTGCCACTGATGTCACAAATCCAGCTTACAGAAAATAGATGTTATTTCAGTGCAAAGCAGAGGTTTGCCTTTCCCTGGGTGTCACTGGGCAGCTGAGCTGAGTAGGAGTGTTTATTTGCTTTGGAGTAGAGATGGTTGCAAAATGTTTTGAAACCTTATGAAAGGACATAAAAGAGGCATGTTGTGAAACATACTAATCTTGGCCAGAGTTGAGTTGCTCAGAGATTCTGGATCATAATTTAAAGGAAGTTTTGCATAATCCTTTGTCATTCTGATTCTGCATATTGGATTCTTTTTCATGGCAGATGTAACTTCTGTTTGCGCTTTTGTTTATTCCATATGATGCTGGGAGCAGGCTGATTTCTTCACTGTTTCCAAGGTTCAGCCTTTTAGGGATCTGATCGTTACCATTGTGTTGTGCTCTCTTCATGGATTTCTCTGAAAGAAATAAAAATGCCCCATCCCTGGAAATGTTCAAGGCCAGGCTGGATGGGACTTGGAGCAACCTGGTGTGGTGGAAGGTGTCCCTGCCCATGGCAGGGGAGTTAGACTAGATGACCTTTAAGGTCCCTTCCAACCCAGGTCATTCTATGATTAAGTTTCCTTAGGCTATTTTAAATTTGTGTAGGTAGGATAACATCCTCTTTAGTTATTTAGACATTAATCACCAAAAAAAGATGGAAATAAGGGAGAAAGTAGGATGCAAGCATCATTATGGAGGTACCTGTGTTCTTGTCAAACAAATTGCAAATTTGAGATCTCTGTGAGAAAGCAAAGAATTGTCTAGTGATAGTCCTTTCATTAGGAAAGATTATTGAAAGGAATTTTTGTCTTGCCTTCCACCTATTTTGCCCTGTAATATCAGTGATAAGTGCTGAAGAAGAAACCGGAACAAAAAAAATTTTCTTGTCCCTGAGCTGCAATTTTCCTTACCTGATTTATTTTCAAATGTCTGTGTTCCTGTGGTGGAGATGTACTGTCCTACAGTTTCCATTACAAAGGAATATTATGAATCAAACAAGAAGTTTGTTAGGCTTTTTGTTCTTTGGTTTTGTGGGAGATGGTCTTTTGGGAGAGAGAAACTTCAGAAGTCTCAAATGCTGAGAATGAAACAAGGCACCTCTTCCAGAGAGAGGAAAATAGAATTAATTTTGCCTTTTAATCCCATATCCTTGAGAAGCAAATGAGCAGCATTTTGGGGGGGAAATCTGGCTTTCTCATAAGGAAATATTTATTGAACTGCATATCAGCAGATGTGCTGGAGTTGTTTAGCCAAAACATGGGATCAGGTTCCAGTGATTTTATGGCTTGTTGGTAAAATGAAGGATATCTTTTTGTCCACCATAAGACTTGTTGTGCAGGAAGGGCTGTTGTGCAGTTTGCAGTGTGATCCCGCTGTAGGTAGCTTGTTCATCTGCTGTTTTTGGTGCAAATACACCAAAATCTGTAGCAAAAAGGATCGCTGGGTGTCTGTTCTATTCTTGGAGCACACCACTGTACTGTATCGTGGGGACAGAAAAATTCAGGTCACAAAAAAGTGCTTTCCAGGCAGTATTAATGGGTGCTGTGGATAGCTGAGAGTGATTTCCTTGAGTGGATAAACTCATTTACTCTGTCCTAGGAAACTGTCTTCAACTGCATTTGCTATCTATTCTAAATGGATGTGAAAAGAGGAAAAGTAAACTCTTTTCAGGGGGGAAATTCTTCTCATCGTCGCTTTTTAGTTGATGGTGGCCTTGGATACTCAGGAGTCGCAGGGCACGGGACAAGGCTCGGCTGTTTTCCCGGGAAAGTGGCTGGGGCTGCCTCTGGTTCCCTGCCCGACACACTCTGCTCTGCTTGTCACAAAGCTCTGACTTTGCCTTTGAAAATGGGAGTGAGGCTGGGGAAAGACGGATCTGTACAGGAAAATAGCAGCTGATTGTGAATACGAGGTGGTAGACAATGTGCCGTGCATGGATAAAGGCTTTTAAAAACATAAATTCAATAGACTTTGAATTTGTGCCCACTTTAATGCCTTTTGTATGAGGGAGGAATTAACTTTTTCATTTTGTTATTGTCAGGCTTCTGTTAAATGAAGAATAAACGTTCCCTTTCAGATACAAAGTATTTAGTGCAATAGGTAAATAAGTGGTAGTTACTTTTTCCAAAGCTCATTTAGTTTTCTTGTCAGTTTACTCCAATTATTTTGACAAACCATTATATAAATCTGTAGTGTGTCTAGTCTGGAATACTGTAGACAGTCTTGCCCACCGTCTTTGCTTCTCTCTGCCAGTCCTGGAAAACTAAAAGGCTGGAGGATGTCAGAGAACCTGGAAGGGTGAGAGAAACATCCAAAGGCGTCCAGAAGTGTGAAGCAAAGAATGAGGTGGGAGTTCGGAGTGTGGCAGAGTGCTAGGATAGAAAACACAATAAACATGGATGTGATGAGTCAGGTGGAGCTTATAAAAGAAGGGATGACTGGAAGATGTGGTGCAGTTGACATGCCTGAGGGATGAGATGGCATCCAGAGGGACCTGGACAGGCCCAAGGAGTGGCACTATAGGAACCTCATGAGGTTCAACAAGGTCAGGTGCAAGGTCCTGCATCAGATTGGAGCAGTCCCGAGTATCAGAACAGACTGGGGGGTGGAGGGATTGAGAGCAGCCTTGGGGAGAAGGACTTGGGGATGCTGGTGGGTAAGAGACTGGATGTGCCCTGGCCTTGTGAACTGGGACCGAGAACACCCCCCGTGCCGTGGGCTGATCCCAGCGCGGGCAGCAGGGGAGGGGGATTCTGTCCCAGTCAGGTGAGACCCCCCCATGCAGAGCTGCCCCAGCCCTGGGGCCAACAGCAGAAGGATGTGGAGCTGCTGGAGAGAGCCCAGAGGAGGCCCCGGAGCTGCTCCAGGCCTGGAGCCCCTCTGCTCTGGAGCCAGGCTGGGAGAGCCGGGAATGTTCCCCTGGAGAAGGGAAGGCTCCAGGGAGAGCTCCGAGCCCCTGGCAGGGCCTGAAGGGGCTCCAGGAGAGCTGGAGAGGGACTGGGGACAAGGGCTGGAGGGACAGGAGCCAGGGAATGGCTTCCCACTGCCAGAGGACAGGGATGGATGGGATATTGGGAAGGAATTGCTCCCTGGGAGGGTGGGGAGGCCCTGGCACAGGGTGCTCAGAGCAGCTGTGGCTACTCCTGGATCCCTGGCAGTGTTCCAGGACAGACTGGATGGGACTTGGAGCACCCTGGGATAGTGGAAGGTTTCCCTGCCCGTGGCAGGGAGTGGGATGAGATGATCTTTAAGTCTCTGGTTTAAGCTTCTAATGCAAACCAGTCTGTGATTCTATGACTGACTGTTCCTATTTCTCATAAAAAAGGAACCCAAGAGGCCACAAGTCAAAACCGGGTAGAATAACCCTTTCTCTGCTGTTGTGGAGTTAAGTTGTTGACCTTAGTGCTGCAGATTTTTTCAGGTGAAAAGGATATAAATGATTAAGAAAGGAATTGGATAGAAGCATGGATGGATGGTTTATTTAACTGTGCTGACTTGGGTGCATTCTCCAGGTCTAAGCATCTGAACTGGATGTCTGAAAGTTGGATTATACATCACCCAAATGCTCTGTACTTGCTTGATTTGTCACAGCCTTTCACAATCATTTTTGTAGCCCACAGTCAGGAGGAGATCTGGGCTCAACAGACCTTTAGTTTGACTTCATAATATAGATTTTATTCTTTTGGGACGCATTAATTTCTGTTTCCAAACATGCCACCTTGTTTTATGAATGGGACCTGCTTGATTCATTGCTGAGTAACAAGGGAGGGAGAGGTTTTTGATAAGGATAACTAACATTCTAGATAGCTTCAGGTTTTCTCAGGTTAAATACTTTCGATATACATTTATTTACAATTCCACAAATTGATTTTACTTCAAATAATGGAAATACATTGGGTTTCAATTATTTTATTAGTACTGGTGCATATACTCTTGTTGCTTTGGTCACTTTTATTTCACTTCTAATATTGTTCTTTTACTTTTCCAGTGGTCTTATTGTTCCTGAGAAAGACAGCAATGAAACAGTACCTGAAGTTGTAGCTACTTCTGGATATGCTCTTCTACATTTCTTCAGTGATGCTGCCTATAATCTCACAGGGTTTAACATCACCTATAAGTAAGTGGCTCCACTCCACAGTGATGCGGCAAGCTGACCAAAAGGAGATTTCCTTTTTTCTCACTTTTGTCTTGAAATAAGCAATTGCCATTGAAGTGTGTAATTATGAGCAGACACCTGAAATTTGATTTTTATCTTTATTATACCCTTGCAGCTAATAAGTGGCATGTGCTCAATGTTACAACTTGTCAGTTGTCAATGTGGACAAATGTTTGCTCCAAAAGACGTCGTATTATTTATTTTATGTTACTAGATCAGGTTGATTATATCTAATCAAAAAGAATTGATATGTTTTGTGCATGTCTGTGCTCTTGAGTGTTCTGCAGAGATACTTCTGCACGAACACACTTTTCCATCAGCCACACATTTCACTTGAGACACTGGGCTATACCTGCTCTTGGGGATCCTCATCCCTGGGATGCTTTTTCTTATTCAATCCCTGGATTGAATCCCTTAATCTGACTTCTTTTTATTCTGGAATGGTTTTATATTCTTTCATTCATATTCTAAATAGATGGGTGCTTTCTGTTCACTGACATGTATTTAGTCCTCATTGATGTGCTTTCTAAAAGTAATTCTGGTGTGCTCCCTAATTCATCAACTGCTTTTAGAAAGGTTTTGTCTTGAAGTAAATGTGTTGACATACAGAGATGGAAGCTTTTGCTTCTGTAGGGATTGTGAGCTTTGAAATTTTTTGCTCCTGCGGATGCAAGTTATGTTTGTGCCACATTGGGAAATTTAATTTGGGAGTAACCTGCAGAAGGTCTCACCTTTTTCAGAAAAAACAGCTGGAAAAACAGTCACAACTGACTTTTTGCAAAAATTGAGTTTCTCTTAAAATGAGGAGCTTCGTTTCTGAATATCAAGTCTCGGTGCTTTCATCCTTAGTAAGAACATAAATAATGTGCTTAATAATCCAAATAATAGTGAATTCTTTGAAAAACAGGGGGCATTCAGAACCCCTTGAAAGCTCCAGAAGGAGATGAGGAGCCTTTGCAAAGTTACTTGAATCAGAGGAGCTGAAGTAGCAGCATTTTCCAAGTCTGGTTGATTGCATAAGCCAGGACTCCATCTACTGCCAGCTGTTGGGTTTGCACCATTGCAATAAAACATTCTCTTCAGGAACAATATTCTTTTAATTCTTCACTTTCTTCATAATTTCAAACAATTTTCAAGTGCTGTTTTGTGTTCTGGTTCCTAGGTGTCCTCGTAACATTTTTTCAGCACGTAGATTAAATGGTACATTTGTTTCTTTTGACTGTCTTCATAGTTACTAATGGGTGTAGGTACTCAACAAACACTTGTGAAATTATGTCTTGGAGCCAGTGACAGTGAGAATAACGGGTAGTAATCCCCATCTGTGAATTATAGTGGTTACTATATCTGCTGGTACACCAGCAAAAACTGGAGTCTGGAAATTGATATGATCTCAAAATTTGGACCTTTACCAAGGATGTATCTGGTTTTGCCTTAGCTACATTGCAGATATTGTAAAATCAGGAATTACTCAAAGCAGGCACGTCTTTGGCTTAGGTTTTATCTCCCGTGTGTTCTCTTGGTAAGCAGATCCCAGAATGGCACTTAATTGTGAGCAGTTTAAGTATAAATTGCACAGACACCACAGCAGCCTTATACTCTGATTAAATTCCTCCCTTACTGTTGGGTGTTTTAAGGCAAGTCATTTGCCTTACAAATGGCTAAAAATCATATTGATAATTTTCTCAGAGGAGCTGAGAGTTTAACTTGTGAAATGAAGCAGTTCTGTAGGAATAGAGTACAAGTATCTACAGGTCCATCACAACAGGTACCAGATGACTGTCTCTTGGTTTGTAATGATTTGTATTAATTTTGTTCAGCATCACTCTTGCCTTTGTTAACAAGTCTTGGGGATCTGCTTCCTTCCTGACAAACTGCCTTCTGCTCTGTCCCCAGTTTCAACATGTGTCCCAATAACTGCTCTGGCCGGGGGGAGTGCAAGCTCGGCAGCAGCAGCAGCAGCGCCCTGCGGTGTGAGTGTGCCCCGTACTGGAAGGGAGAGGCCTGTGACATTCCCTATTGCACGGGGGATTGCGGGGCTCCCGAGAGAGGCCGCTGCAACTTCAATGACTCCAAAGCGTGTTTGTGCTCTGCAGGCTGGCAAGGTGAGTGTCCTGGTGGGTGTAGAGAACTTCTGGGATGCGTTTTCTGTGTGTGGAACTGGAAGTTTAATTGGGAGTACTTGGGAATGTTCTGCATGACAAGTATTAGCGTTTTGACTAGGAACAGAGTATCTGCTTTTTAAATTTAAAAGATCACACTTCATTTGGAAAGATGGTTATGCTGGAGAGGAGGCCACAGAGAGGCTCTGAGGGCTGGAGACCCTCTGCTCTGGAGCCAGGCTGGGAGAGCTGGGAATGTTCCCCTGGAGAAGGGAAGGCTCCAGGGAGAGCTCAGAGCCCCTTGCAGGGCGTAAAGGGGCTCCAGGAGAGCTGGAGGAGGACTTTGGGCAAGAGCCCGGAGTGCCAGGACAAAGGGGAATGACTTTAAATTGAAACTGGGTTGTTTTAGATTAGATATAAGGAAGAAGTTTTTTACAGTGAGAGGAGGGCAGGCCCTGGCACAGGGTGCCCAGAGCAGCTGTGGCTGCCCCGTCCCTGGCAGTGTTGGATGGGGCTTGGAGCAACCTGGTCTAGTGGAAGGTTTCCCTGCCACCATGGCAGGGGGTTGGAAGGGAATCCTTCCAACCCAATCCAGTCTGTGATTCTGTGTTTTTTTGGAATTGCTTTTAAAAGCAACTTCGTCACCATCCAAAGCGGAGCCAACCTGTGGTATGCAGGCATCACTTCAAACCTCATTCCTATGCACCTACAGCAAATTGGAGCCTGGTTGTCATAGCTGACCTGTTTGAACACGTAAAATGCCTTGTTCTCGTGTCCAGCTGAGCTGATCAGCCATGTCCAACTTGGCAATGATTTGGGCTGAACATACATCTTTCCTTTGCAAGGACCTACTGACATGTAAGAATTAGTCTCATATTAAATGCAACCAGCTACAGCACTGGCAGGAGATTGACCTCCAGCTGAAATACAGGCTTTGGAAAAAAACAGTGTTTAAACCTTCTTTTCCCAGGTCCTGGCTGTTCAATTCCTCTTCCTGCAAACCAGTCGTTTTGGACCCGGGAGGAATACTCTCTTCCGAAACTTCCCAGAGCATCTCACAAAGCCGTCGTCCATGACAATAAAATGTGGATTGTTGGAGGCTATGTCTTCAATCATTCTGACTCTCAGAAGGTTTTAGCGTGAGTATACACCCAGATAATAAAAACTAAAAGAGAGGAACTTAGATTTGAGAGTTATTTTTAGGAAATGCCACCTGACGTGCTTTGCTTTGGTCTGTGCTTCATCTCCAAGGGAAAACAACCTTAATAAAAACTCAGGCTCATGTTTGAGATGGGGGAAAATCTTGCTAAGGGGTGCTAATTTTGGAAAAGAAAAGCATAAGGTTCCTGATGTTCAGTGAGTTTTTGATTCGTCTTTGTCTGACAGCATTTAACTATTCTCTGTATATTTCTGGGTCAGCTCCTAAATTATATCTGGCCTCATCTTCAAAGAGGGTAGTTTTGCTTCAGTGTTTTTAGCCCTTCCCTGTGTCATGTCTGTGTGACTTCGGAGTTTTTGGCTCCTTAATTAACACATACTGATTACTGTGGATAGTTATCCATAGTGGATGGGATACCAAACAGGGAGTGGCATCAGGATGAGGACATTTATGCAATTATTAGAGGAGATTTAACAGTAACTAAAATATCAAGTAATAATTGTGTACTTCATGGAAATACTCCATTAAAAAAAACCCCAGCTTTTGTATTGTATTTGGGCAGATCTAGGCAGAAGCTGGATTTTTTTCCAGGGATACTCACATATGTCACTCTGATGGACCTAAGTGAGAGCTGCCGGAGGCAATACTTTGTACAGGGGAAGAGGAGCTGAAAACATGCATTTAAATGCAGAACAGTGCTAGATGCACCCACAATTTACTCCTCCGAAGTCACACCTCATTTTTTAATAGGATACCCTATGGCTTTGTTGAATGCTTTCTCAGAGATGATTTTATCTCAGAAGGCTCTAAGCCTGGCAAATACAGTGCATTATTTTAAATAAAAAGCCACAAGCCATTTTCAGGGCAGAGGGTTTATGTTATTTCAAGCATGAATGGCAAAGACATAATTAAGAAGTGCTTTTCAAGCACTGGCAGAGTTTTTTAATCAAGTAGTTGGAAATAACCTAAGTTTAGTGTAAAGTTTTCCTACTGTTTTGAGGGAGAGATGGTGTAGGTTGTCACAGCTTAATAGGCAATGCATTAGCTCTTGGGTTTGTATGGAAAACAGGGCAAAGGAAATCAATAGGTGGATGTTGAGTAATAGAGCAGGCTCAACTGGATTTTTTTAACCCATAAGTAGTTTGTGTGAGCTTTGTGCATGCTGAAATCATGGCAGGATTTATTATTTTAGTAAATAATTATATCTAATATATTATATTGGTAAATAATTCTCCCCAAATCTTAGAAAGGACAAGCAATCATATTCTCAGCTTTGATACCTATTCCTTGGAAAATAATTCCATTTTTATTATACAGGTATGATCTTATTTCTGAAGAGTGGCTTCCACTGAACAACTCTGTGAACTCAGTAGAGATGAGATATGGTCATTCGCTGGCATTACACAAGGTGAGTTCAGTGCTCCAGACTCACTTCCCAGCTGATTTCCCCTTCTTCTCTCCTGCTTCCCACCCCTTATCCCAGAGCAGTCTTGCTTTGGGAGAAGTGTTCCTCATTCAGAGGCTTGTCCCTGCTTAGCCCAGGCTGTATACCTGTGCTCCAGGGAATCCTTGGGTGGGTGTCCTAGGAAGTCTGTAGTGCTGCTGCCTGTGTGTTCCTTCTTTGCCCTTTTTCCAGGGATTTTAAGGATGACTGAGGTCAGTGAGTCCGTTGTTTCCTTCTTGCTGTCTGTGCTGACAAGACATGCCTGAGTCTGAGTTTGCTGGAGTTCAGCTGGTTCCCCAGCTGCCTTGTATGTAGATCACGTGAATATTTTTATGAGCTCTGTTGTCCAAGACACCAAAGCAGAGCTGGGGAATTAGGGATTTTTGTTTCTTGCTCTGCAAGTAAACTTGTGAATCTGATCTTCCGGCATCTGACACAGCGAGCGGATTTGACTGTTTTTGCCTCCTTTCTCACCTGTGTGCCTTGCTGTGTGTGAAGGCCATGTGAGAGCAGGATGGCAAAGTCTTTGGAAAGGAAATGAGCTGAGCCATTATTGACCTTTGAGTTTTGGAATGTTATTTAGCTCAAACAGTGCAGGCCTGTACAAAACTTAATTATAAATACTCAAAAAACTCCACACACTGCCATTCACAGACAGAGCACTTGAAGAACCTCAGAGGATGGAAGTTTGTCATGGAATCACAAAATGGTTTGGGTTGGAAGGGACCTTAAAGATCATCTAGTCCCAACCCTCTGCCATGGGCAGACACCTTCCACTATCCCAGGCTGCTCCAAGCCATGTCCAACCTGGCCTTGGACACTGCCAGGGATGGGGCAGCCACAGCTGCTCTGGGCACCCTGTGCCAGGGCCTCATTACCCTCACAGGGAACAATTCCTCCCTGATATCCCATCCATCCCTGCCCTCAGTCAGTGTGAAGCCATTCCCCCTTGTCCTGTCACTCCAGGCCCTTGTCCACAGCCTGTCTCCAGGGGACTTCATTAAGTAACTTCGGACCAGTAGCTTCATTCCTTCCCAAGCAGCTGTTCCCTAAATGCTAAACTCCTTGGCCTTATTTTATCTGACTTCTTTCAGGATAACATCTACATGTATGGTGGTAAGATAGATGCGACGGGGAATGTGAGCAGCCAGCTGTGGGTGTTCCACATTTCCAAGCAGAGCTGGGCCCCGGTGACTCCGAGGGCCAAGGAGCAGTACGCCGTGGTGGGGCACTCGGCTCACATCGTCACTCTGCAGGACAACAGCACCGTCATGCTTGTTCTGTTTGGGCACTGCCCTCTCTACGGGTACATCAGCAACGTCCAGGAGTACAACCTGGGTGAGTGTGAGTGGGGCCCTCCTGCCGGTCGCTTCAAGTGTAAGAGTTGGTTTGAAAGTTATTTAAATGACTCATGTTCAGATAGCAAAAAAGGCAAATGTGTTCTCCTCCTCCTGTTTGTATTTACAAGAAGTTGAACCTAACATATTTGTATAACCCAGTGAGCAGGCAGCCGCGTGCCTCCAGCTTTAATACACAGTATTAGGTCCCAAAGACATAAAGCTGTAATTGAGAGACTAAGCAGGACAACTGTGGGACAATTTAGATTAATTTTCCTCTCTCCCTCTGACAAAACAAACACTTCTGAAGTTATTTGTTAATTCTGGAATTGTAATAATGGCTGTAACAATTCAGACCAAATACCTGCTTAACCTGATACCCGTGTCTCCAGCAGCAGATGCTTAGGGAAACAGGTGCTGAATTTCTGGATTCCCATATCCCTGAGAGGATCTGACCCCCATATTGTCCAGGCTCTGATTTTAGGATCCAGAGATTTCTAGTATCATCAGTGGAGAAGCACAGGAAGCTTTCCAGGTAAACTGAACTTCTGCCTAACTCAGAAATGGAGGCACGTTCCTGGCTCCACGGACCATGTAGGGATAGTAGTTACACACAGGAAATTCACAGCAGGAATGTGCTGGTTATTCTCAGAAACAGTGGCCCTGTCTGCACTTTGTACCTGTTATCCTTGTCCTCCAGTCATGCTGATCCAGAGGATCTACTGGAGCCTGATTCTCTGGTGTCTCTGTGAGCGAGATCCAGAGAGAACCAGGGCGTGTGGTGCAGTGATTTGTTTTTGCCATGTGTGATTTTGCAGGCTATTCAATTCCTTTGCCTTTTGTGTGCCTGCTCTGGCCTGGAGTTGGGAAGCTTGTATAGGGTTTCATTCAGCACTTACTACAGAGATTTGGTGTGTAATGTGGTATTTTTATTTCAGTTGCCATTATAATATGTCTAAAGTGCTTTAGACCGATGTTATTTTAGTGAATGAGATATAGGATCATGAATCACATATTAGTTTTTAACTGCAGTGTTCTTCACAGTCAGACTTGGCTTCAGTGCTGTCTGGCTTTATATATATATTTTTATATATATATAAAAAGTTAAAGTGCTCTTGAGCCCCATTCCAGATCAAGTCACAGTGCTGGTGTTTTCATGTCATTGAAATGCAATCTATTATTTGTCTACTTTTTATTTCTCATTTACTTAGCTTTTCTGCAGAATGTAATAAATGACTGTGGAAGAGCTATTTCTGCTCTATTAAAAATACCTGGCAACACTTCTTGACAACAAACTTCTTGAAGAAGAATATTTTTGGATATGAAGTGATAGAGACAGTGTCTAGATCTGAGTCAGGGGAATCCCAGTTTATTTCACCATGTTGTTGATGAGTTATTAATGGACAGAAATTAACCATGTTTTGTCATTCATATTTTTTCAGTGACAAATACCTGGAGCATCTTACAGACGAGTGGAGCTTTGGTGCAAGGAGGATATGGTCACAGCAGTGTTTATGATCCAAATACAAGATCAATCTATATCCATGGAGGTTACAAAGCATTCAGTGCCAACAAGTACAGGCTGGCAGATGATTTGTACAAATACGAAGTTGATTCCCGTATGTGGTAAGTGGTTCTTCTTCTGTCTTTTTCCTGTTTACTACTCTATCAGTTTTGTTTGTAGTGAACAAGAGGATGGGTATTTGATAAGGGCACAGTGCTTTATATCTACCTGAATTCAGGATAGATGCTGTGCTCTTGGTTCTCTTGTTTTTATGTCCCTTTATGAATAGACAATCATATAATCAATATAATCAAGGCTGTGAAGAAGCCGAGAAATCCATTTTAATCTATTGTTTGATTCAAGCTGAAAAGAAAAATATTTGATGTTTTTTTCTTGCTAGCCGTACAGCCTGTGCATATGAGTGCAGTTACTGCAGTCAAGCGAGTGATAATCCATTCTGCAGTTAAGACTGTAAAAGAATTTCTATTATAACCCTGTTTTCTTCTGGCTCTGTAACTGCTTGAAATGTTCATTTCTTAAGCTGAAATCTTCTGTGATTTCTTTCTGCCCAAAGGTGAGTTTGTTTAAAAAGCTATAGCCACACTTCACAACTTGGAGCAACAGAGGTGAAATATTTTTCCTTAATTCTCTGTTTTTCTTAACGGTGGTTCTAAAGGCTCCTGACAAAAAGGAGACTGTCTTTTGGGTTAACACATGTAAATTTGAGTCACTGTATCTCTCATTGAGTGTTAAAGTAGCTTGTGTTTCTGCAACATCTGTTTGTAAGTCTGTACTGATGAGTAAGGTAATGAGTGACTAATTTCCACCCCCCTCCTTCCCACGCCATTGTTCACACAGAAATAAACCCATTTCCTCTCTAGGTTAATTTGATCTTCCAGCCATGGAGTGGACAAATCTGGCTGAGTAGGCAGAAACTTAACAAATGTGACAATGTTCTTCCAAACTCCTGCAGCACCAATTTTCTTTTGTCACATTTGTTTTGTCAGTCTGGCAAGCCCTGTTGAACAACTGGAGAGTGTAGGACTGCCTGTTCATCTCTGTCTCTGCCTTTTTTTGTGTCATTGACTCTTTGTTTTATTTTTCAGTGATTTAGGCCCTCTCTTCCTTGTTAAGTCCCATGAGCTTCCCATGGGCCCTCTTCTTGACCTCCTCCAGGTCTCTCTGGATCAAATCCTGTCCCTCAGGCGTCTCAACACACGCCAAGCACACACTCAGCTTGGTGTCCCTTAGTGGAAGGGACCTTAAAGCTCAACCTGTTCCACCCCCTGCCATGGGCAGGGACACCTTCCACTATCCCAGGGTGCTCCAATTCCTGTCCAGCCTGGCCTTGGGCACTGCCAGGGATCCAGGGGCAGCCACAGCTGCTCTGGCAATTCCAGCCCAACCCCTCCCCACCCTCACACACAGCAATTCCTTCCCAACATCCCAGCCCAAGCTCCCCTTTCCCACTGGGAAGCCATTCCCTGGCTCCTGGCCCTCCAGCCCTTGTCCCCAGTCCCTCTCCAGCTCTCCTGGAGCCCCTTCAGGCCCTGCCAGGGGCTCGGAGCTCTCCCTGGAGCCTTCCCTTCTCCAGGGGAACATTCCCAGCTCTCCCAGCCTTTGTCCAGAGCAGAGGGGCTCCAGCCCTGGAGCAGCTCCGGGGCCTCCTCTGGGCTCTCTCCAGCAGCTCCACGTCCTTCTGCTGTTGGCCCCAGGGCTGGGGCAGCTCTGCAGGTGGAGTCTCACCTGATCTGGGCAGAGGGGCAGAATCCCCTCCTTCAACACAAATCCTCTCAGAAAAGTAGGAAAATCTTCCAGAAGATGACCCTTTGTGTTCAGTGCCATCAATCCCACTGATTAAATTTGAGATCAGCAGTGATTTTGATTAGTGCTTCCCATGATTTAGTCACCGATGAACCGGCGTGTTGTGCAGGTATTAAGCTGCAGGGCTCCATTTTCAGGAGATGTATAGATTTCCTTAAAATAGAATTTTTAGTTTTGAGCAACAGATGCTGCCCAGTGTGAAAGAATTCTTTGGATTACTATAAAAGCAGACTTACTATAAAATATTGGAGTCTTCCCAGGCTGACTATGCTCAAAAGCCAAATTAATGTGAAAACTTGAGAATCCCTAGGGAAAGAATTGATGATTTGAAGAACCATAGCTTTGGAAAGAGGCTCTCATAGATATATTTCTCCTATAAAGTGGCAAAGCAAATGGAAAGATGAGAATGAAATTACAGGAAGAATTGAACAGTGTGGAATGTAATTGTTAAGCACCTCATTAAGAAAAGTAGTTAGATACTATTACCCTCCTCCCTGCACCCTCAAAATGTTCTTCAGCTTGGATTTATGGAGTGTTTTGTCTTTGCCAGGTACTTACCAGTCTCATTAATACATATATTTTTATTTCTGAAGGACTATTCTGAAAGACAGCCGATTTTTCCGCTACTTGCACACAGCTGTGATAGTGAGTGGGACCATGCTGGTGTTTGGAGGAAACACTCACAATGACACCTCCATGAGCCATGGAGCCAAGTGCTTTTCTTCGGATTTTATGGCCTATGATATTGGTAAGTTCTTGCAGAAATGATAACAAACCCCCAAATACTTGGCTATTCCAAGGGAGCTGCCTTCAGTTTGCCTTCAGAATGACTGGTTTATGTGCTGGGTGTATCATCCCAAACGGTGCTGGGCACAGGGATGTGCAATCAGGAGAGGTTCATTAGCTTGCTACAGAATTCCAAGCAAAGGAGGTGCAGTGATTTCAAGTTACAGACAGCAGCAGTTCCTTTGTCAACAGTTTATACACCACCTTGGGCATTAAAAATGAGGTTTTAAACTGGGTTTTGTTACAGAATCATAAAATCATGGAATCATTAAGGTTGGAAAAAACCTTTAAGATCACCAAGTCCAACTGGCAACCCAGCCCCACTACCATTTTCACCACTAAACCATGTCCTCAAGTGCCACATCCACGCATTTTTTGAACACTTGCAGAGATGGTGACTCCATCACTGCCCTAGGCAGCTTGTTCCAGTGTTTTGCAACCCTTTGCATCAAAAAAAATTTCCTAATACCTAATCTTCATCTTCCCTGGCACAACTTGAGGCTGTTTCCTATCCTGCTATCTCAGCCATAAATCTCTCCTGATGTTTTGAGTGTGTTTTAATCTATGATTGGTCAAAAATTCAGGTTCTTAGGACAGTTACAAGCACTAAACCCTGCTGAAAGTCAGCCTGTACAGTGCACGCTCTTGTTTTAGCTGCTTTATTCAATAATAAAGCCAAATTATTAGGTTGGATTTGCTGAGTTTCAGTAGCCAGGAGAGGGCAGCATTTATTTGTGGATTTGGATTCCAGAGACTGTGATTTTAGGAAGAACAAGGAAAGAAGAGATGAAATTACATAAAAGAAGGTACACACACCCCCAGATAATTCACGCTGGGAAAAAATGCCATTCTGTACTCTGACACTTGCCTTTGCTCTCAGAATGCCCTAAATGTGGGTTCCCTGAAATAATCCTGTAAATCTGAAATCTCGAAGTGGCTGTTCACTGAGATCTCACTCCTGGTTTGTGAGAGGAAAATGCAAGTGAATACTTGGATCATCAGGGTTTGGTATCCTTGTGCCATTTTGCTCTCTGTTACAGCAATCATTCCATTCTGCCTCCTGTGATTTCTAGTCACATCCCTCTGGAATTTTTGTGTGCCCCTAGCTGGCTTTTTTTGTTTTGTTTTTTTTTTTAAATTGAAGAATTAAAATGAGGTATTTGACCAGGTTGGATGGGGCTTGGAGCAGCCTGGTCTAGTGGAAGGTGTCCCTGCTCATGGCACAGAGCTGAAATGAGATTGTCTTTAGGTCCCATCCAGCCCAGAGTATTTTGTCATTCTGTGGCAGTCATGAACAGTTTGATTTTTTTAAACTTTGGTAGCAGTAGTGATAGATTCTTTTTTCTGCATTCTGCTATCTGCCCTCTCTGTGTTAACTCTCTGTTAGGTGTAAAACACAAATTGCATTAATTTGACAAAATATGCCAATAATGGTGTTCATTTTGATTCACTTTAGGTAACAGGCAGGTTCATGTTACATGACATGAGTGGTGTAGTCAACATCCCCCGTTCTTACCAGATGCTCATGGGGACATGGGGAGCTTACATTGATTTTACTTCACATGATGGGTGAGAGGTGTTCTTGAGTCCCCTCATTCCTTAGGGAACAGACTCTCAGCCTGAAAAGAGCAGCTTTTTTTTTTCAGAAATAAGACCACTTCTTCTGTTCTCTTCATTGCAGGACCCATTGTGCATGATTTTCCTTATCCCATGTGACTAGGAATAAATTAGGGTGGTGGCTCATCATTTGTGTCACAGCAGAAACACCTTGTCAGTGGTTCTTCATGCATGATCTCTGCAGTAATCAATTACCCTGGTCATGCTCATGTTGGTCTCCATGGGAATAAGCCCATATAACCCCCCTGTTATCTATCCCTTGATGTTCTCAAGGCACAAGTAACCCAGGAGAAAACCAAGCAAGGTCAGTTGATGCTGAGGGCCTTCAGTGGAGAGGCTTAGTAATTGTCTTTATTCCCTGCTTTTATAGTATGCTGTCTGGCTGGTTTGCTCATTTTTTACGTCTCGTTGATTAGTGATCATGATTGATTAATGATCATAGTGATGGCTGGAAGACTGGAGAGAAGTGGAATTAAACCCAGTCTGAAACAAATGCTTCAAACCCAGGTCTTTTCCTTAACCTTTGCCATTAAAACTTAGGTAGTAACTAGTTTTATTTACATCATCGAATTTTTCTGGTTTTCCCTCCTCAAATTTCCAAGTAGTCAGAGTGCATGCACTGAGTATTGTGAGGACATAAAATCTTTTTTCTGTGTGGGGCAGTGCTAACAGCTTGCACTGAGATGTGTGCTGGGGGTGAGGAATAAAAGTTCTTAAATGCTTCTTATCCTTTATCCTCTACCTGACCAGGGTGGGGCATATTCAGTCTGAATTGTCCAGGTACTGTCTAGTTTGGGAAGGTTTCAGGATAACAATCCAGCTGTGTGCATGTGCTGTTCTTGTTCACTCTCAGGACAAGGTTTTGGGTTGTTGACATTTGGGTTGGGGGAGCACTTGGGCAGAGCTGTCTCACAGTATTTTCCCTGTTTTCTGCACATTGAAATGGCCAATTAGATCTTCCTATCTCCAAAATTGGTCTCTCTGGCCTTCGTCAAAAAGTTTCCTTCTCTGCAGCAGCTTTGGGTGGAAAAATGCCTGACTTTATCCTCTACCTCCTACTTATGTAAAGGTGCTACTTTTATGATGATTTTTTCTCCCCACAGAAGAGAAACTAAAACTCTTCTGTTTACTCCATCAAAATTCCGATTCTGATGACAAACACAGGGAGAGGCTGTATGTTTTCATAGCTGATATGTTATGTTTGAACAGTACATTTCATAAATCCTGGCACTGTAAATTTTAGGTTAAGTCAGGAAGGAGAAGATTCTTCATAGTCTCAGAATGACTCGGTTTTTCCAATACTTGATCTCTGGTTAAAGATGGGAAAGAAGCTTAGAAAGCAAAATATTCCAGGCCTTCTATTAATCTAGAAAAACATGTTTCTTGGCTTCACATAACACACAACTTGATGGCTAAAAAATTGCAAATTGCTGTCCAATTTTTCTAAAGTCTCCTATTAAAAATTGGAACTGTCATGCTTGGCTCGGGAGTGATGCTGGGCTCAGTTAAATTCTTTGAAAATGGAACAAATGACATGTAAAAATAAATTTCAAAATCACAGTTTATCAAAGTAGTAAATCTAACTGTGTCTTCTGTCTTTTCTTTATCAGCACTCTTGAACAAAATTGCATTCATTGTTTTATCCAACAATTATCCAATTAAATTTAGTAAAAATTAAAACTTTGTTTTTCTTTGCCCTTTCAGTTTATCCATGGACTAGTTTGGTTTGTGGGCTTTTTTTTCCAGAGGGTCAGTCCATGACACAATGGTTTTATCTCGTATTAAAGAATCTTAGGAGTATTTGAGGGCTCTGTGGATCTTTACAGAAGATTGACTTTTCTGTCTTAATTGCATAAATTGCATCCAGGTGCCTCTGGGATATTGGCCCCCAAGGTGATCCATTCCCTTTATGAAATTTAGGTGTTATGAATTGGACTGACTTTTCCTACTTTTGTTCCTTTGCTCAGCGGGTTAGATGTTTCTTAGTTTGTTTTTTCTCCTATGCTGCCCAAAGGAAAAAATTACCTGAGAAACCAAGTAAAAAATGAAGCAGAACTTATAAATGTTATGCTAATAGAAAAAGATGGAATAATCTAACATTGTATTAAAAGAGAAAAACAGCCACAAATCCTTAAGCTATGATGAGTGAAAAATATTTTTAAAAACATGGATATCTGCCCTGTAGGAACATAATGGCAATGGAAAAAGTAAAAAAAAAGATAAGCCTCTGTTCTCAGTGATACTGGTTTGGGGCAAAACTGCAAATAATTCATGTATAAACAGATAAAACCAGAACTTGTTACATGGTGAAAATTTCTACTTGGAGGAAAAGCAGCTTCTTCTTGTCCTGTTCCCTGGGAGCAGAGCCCGACCCCCCCGGCTGCCCCCTCCTGTCAGGGACTTGTGCAGAGCCACAAGGGCCCCCCTGAGCCTCCTTTGCTCCAGGCTGAGCCCCTTTCCCAGCTCCCTCAGGAATTCCCCAGCCCCTTCCCAGCTCCGTTCCCTTCCCTGGACTCGCTCCAGCCCCTCAGTCTTTATTGGAGGATCGCAAGTACTTTGAGATCTTTCAGGGAGAAACATGCTGTGGGTTGTCTCATTCGTTGTCCAGAGAAACGTTTCTGAGATGAGTTTTTTCACTCGTAGCTTGTGATCGATGGTCTGTCCTTCCTCGCCCGGCTCTCCATCACGATGTGAACAGGTTTGGGCACTCTGCTGTGCTGTACAACAGGTAAGGGCAGAGACGTTCCCTAGCTCCCTACACGTGCACGTGGAGATCAGTAACTCTGGCCCAGGGGGCTGAGGGTCTGTCACAAACCTCCTTGTCCAGGGAGGTTTGGGCTGCCCTGTCCCTGGAAGTGTCCAAGGCCAGGTTGGATGGGGCTTGGAGCACCCTGGTCTAGTGGGAGGTGTCCCTGCCAATGGCACGGGGTGCAATGAGATGGGGTTTAAGGTTCCTTCTTGCCCAAACCATTCTGTCATTCTGTGAATCTCTGAAAGTTTTCAGATCTTCACTCTTGCATGTCTTCAGTATTCACCTGTTCCCATCAGCCCTTCCTCACTGGGCTAAACTGTCTCAGCTCACTTAGTTTTTTCAGTAATTTCTTTTTTTTTTCATTAACTTTATATATATTTCTATTTTTTATTTATTTCACAGTTGTGCATTTCAATGTATTTCACATTCCTTTCTTAGCTGCACTGACAACATTTATTTCCAAATCTGAGTCTCCCTCATGCTTTTTAAATTTGTCCATGTTTCACTTTACACACCTTATCCTATGGGGCTGCTCTTCCCCAAGCACGTGATGTCCAGTATTTGGGTGAAGTCTCAGGTGAGATTTTTGGCTGTTAAGCCTTACACTCTGTAGTGATATCCCTGCTTCCAGATGAACAGCTGTTACTGAATCAGTGGAACCAAGTTTGAGAAATTCATCTCATAGGAGTCCTAAAATACAGTGAAAATCATATTAAAAATACTTATTATTCAACCAAACTTCTCTTTTCAGTTGCCTTGACCTTCCTTCACCGTATTTTTAAGGGTGCTTTGACAAACACAGATGCACAGAGAATTTTTGGGTGACATTTTGGTGTAACTACTCAAATTTGATGTTTTGCCTGGTGCAATTGTGATACTGAAGGAGGTTTAAAATCCCCCACCCTTCCCCCCTACAAAACATTATTTGTTTTGGGAGTCGTTTGGGGTTTTTTAGTTGACACAATGACTTTGCACGGTTGTTACCAGCCATGCAAAGGGTGGTTTTCTGACAGAGGAGCAGAGACAGTGACAGCACCAAATTGTTTTGTCACAGTTTCTGAACTCTGGTTTAATGCTATGATACCATCTCCCCAGTTTTTAGCCTTCCTCTGTGTCTTGCCACTGCAGGTTACAGGAGGATCCCACATTTTTGCAGCATTTTATGTATGATCATGTTGATCAGGTGCCCCCAAAGTTTTGGCTGAAGGGGAAGATTGGTTGATGACCTTGAATAGCTTTGACTCTGTGTTGAGTCTCTGGCTTCTCTGAAACAGTGAAATTTGACTGACCTTTTCTTTAGTGCCTCCCTTAAACAAGAGCTATTTATTTGGATTTATATATGCTGGCATGTAATAAAACACTTCCTTCAGGCCTTAAATCCCATTTACCTGGAGCAGTGCTCTGTCCATGAAAACAGCTGCGAGTTTTTCTCCCTTTACTTCCATGTTGTCCAGCACCATGTATGTGTTTGGAGGCTTCAACAGCCTCCTCCTGAGTGACATCCTGAAGTTCACACCTGAGAGATGTGAGGCTTTTGACAGCATGACGTCCTGCCTGCGGGCAGGTCCTGGCGTCAGATGTGTGTGGGCTCCCAGCCCTCCTCGCTGCATCCCCTGGGAAAATGCAACAGTGGAGGAGCAGCAAAAGGTCTTTGAAGACTGTCCTCCCAAGCCAGGTATGTGTCACATTCTTTCTATTCCCTTTTCTGAAGGGTGTGCTGGGTCTTTTTCCAAATTCTGTCACGTGTTAATTGTATGCCATGACAAGGTCAGGTTTTAGATGGGGGGCTGTGGTTGTGCTTCCACATATCCTTGGACCCCTTCCTCTGACCAAGTGTCATGGAGATGTGGAGAAGTTTCTGTCTCCTGCTCCTGAAGCTCCTTGTTCATGAGATCTTTTTCCTACCCTGCTTCTTGCACTTTTCTGTCCCAAACAAGCCTTCACAGCCAGGAACTGGGCCTGGCCATCGTTCTGTAAATGCTTGCTCCAAGAATTGACCTTGTGAAAGCCAAGAATTTGCTGATGAACACCATGGGGTGAGGAGGGGCATCTGGATCTGGTGGAGTTTCCCTGTACTCTTCAAAAGAGACAGCAGGAATACTGCTTCAGGAAAAGTTACTGTATTTTTTTTTGTAGGGGGTTGGAACCAGATGATCTTTAAGGTCCCTTCCAACTCAAACCATTCTGGGATTCTATGATTCTATGTATAGAGGCAGACAAAATGAATGAGTGTTTTAAGGTCTGATTCTTGTATTTCCCCTTAGGATAATTTTAAACAATTTTATCCTGATACATTCATTGCTCTGAACTGATTATACAACCCTTGATTCTGTGACAGATGTGCAGCCTTTAATTATTTAATAGAAACTGATGTGAGGGGACATTGCCTTGCTGGGCTCTCAATGAACAATAAATTTTCACAAAACACAGGCAATAAATAATTGGAAAGATGAATGAAAACTTCAAGCTTCTCATGAAAATGCTCCACTTGAAGGCCAGGCTTGCAGGAAGATGGGCCTGTGGTGGGAGATGGCTGCTGTCCTGATGGAATATCCTCTGGCATCATTTCCCTCGGCATTAGTGTGTCTTAGTTCATGTGCTTCCATGTCTTGGTGCATTATTTTCTGGTGGTGTGTTTTAGGGCTCCTTGGGCACTAAAAATGATTGCTTCTGTAAATAAAAGCAATTTTCTATCAGTTCAAACACACGAAAGTACCTGATTTTAGCTGCTAACAGAAAATCTACAGGCACTGCTACTTGGTTGTATCTTTTGCTGTAAATAATCAAGTTGTTAGAGCTCTGTCAGGAAATGCCTGTTTTTGGTCATGCAGGTTTTTTTCTTTAATAGTTGTAGACAATGAAAAATGTGATCAGATTACAGACTGCTACAGCTGCACAGCCAACACAAACAGCTGTCAGTGGTGTTCTGACCAGTGTATCCCAGCACACAACAACTGCACAGAGGAACAGGTAATGGCTCTTAACGCTTCCTTAGTTTAAATTTACCCCTTGGATTAGCAAATGTCCACATGTTTTCATCTGTCAGTGTTATGATCCCTGTTTTGTTATTCCCAGTGCATGTCTAGCTCAAAAGTGCTACATGCTTGGATTTTTTCAGTTTGATCCTAGGGTTTTGCATGGTATTTTCCAATGAATTTAGGAGGATGGCTGTGGGCAGGGGAAGAGGTGGAGGTTTCACCATAGTATGATTATTCATTAATCACGTTTTGGGTTTGATGTCAATAGGGCTTTCCCTAGGAAAGACAAAATAACCCTCTTGTAAAACCTTTAGTATGGAAAACATGTCAGGTGGTGTTTTGGGGGAATATCTTGGATAACCAGTCCAGGCTGTGCCCAGTTCCACAGCTTTTGGATATATAAATTGCTTTGTAGAGCTGAACTGTGGTATTTAGTGTTGTAATCATGGCTGTTATAAACACACATGAGTTGGATATTGGAAAAAGCTCACCTGTGCTATTTATTTTAGGTTGCTGTTACTCTCTATGACAATTGTCCTAAGGATAATCCTGCCTATTACTGTAACAAAAAGACGAGTTGTAAAAGCTGTGCCATGGATCAAAACTGTCAGTGGGAACCTAGGAATCAGGAGTGCATCGCTTTGCCAGGTAGGTACTGGTGGCATAACCCAAATTCACCCAGTCCAAAAGTTGTTGCGGGGTTTTTTAAAATTTTTGTTGGTTTTACCCCCAAATCTGTAATTTTTAGTGTTAAACTGGAGCAAATAATGTTGTTTAATCATACCAGCTTTGGCATGAAACTTAATTTGTAGTAAATCCAGCAAGTCTGCTGGAATATTTTCCAGTCCCAGTTGTCTGAAGAGGACTATGATCACTCATGTAATTATTAGGCTGTATTTCATCTCTCCCTTTTCATTTGATAAAAGCTGTTGATAATAGGCTTCTGCAAGATATTAGATTTAATAATGCATGCTATTTAATTTAGGAACTAAAATTGTGCAAAAGCATAATGGCACATACTGGACAAATGAGGCAAGTAACACCTGAAGTGTTTAAGGAAAATTCTCCTATTAGAATGTTTCCAGTGGAGCTCACAGGAGCTGGTTATTAGTTCCCTTGCAGTAAATTTTTTTTTATCCCAATGACTGGGAGAAAAATACAGGATCTTCAGTGATTAACATTTGTAGGTAATAAAATATAGAGAAAGAGGAGAAAACCCATTAGACAGGATATTTTAATGGGCATGGAAAGCCTTTCCCTAGGAACCAGCAAGTCTGGACATGTCCAGGTCTGGTGTTTGCTAGTCTGCAACAGCTAAAAATTGAGGAGACTTTGAAGAAGAGCAATGAGAGAGAGAAAAACATCTTTTCGTGAGATAGATAAAGAGCTTGGTCTGTTTTATTTGATGTAGAAAAGGGGATGACTTGATCATATGTGTAAAAAGCTCATATGAGAAATTGACACTTGAGAGCTTTTCCATCTGCTAAGTCTGAATTCACACTGGAAATACCCATCAGGGTTTTTTCTGTAAGGGAAATAATTAATCACAGAGTGTAAGGAGTTCTCTGGTAGTGGGGTTGTGCTCAAGATGAAGCAGGGGTTAATCCTGGAGGTTCGTGCTGTGGACAGGATTAGCCCAACAATCTTCTCCTGCCGAAAGGTCCCCTGACAACTGCGGGTGAATAAGTGGCTTTAAGACACCAACAAAATACAAGTTTGGTTTATTTTCCTCTTTCTCCTTCAACAATTTTACTGTTCGACATTGCAATAAGTGCTTTGATTACATACTGCAGATAACTAAATGCTGATTTTGGGCTTCAGCTCCCCTAAACAGATTTTCTTCTCCTCCAGTATTATTATACATCAACGTTTCTGAGCACACCTCTAAATCATGCTGGTTTGGGATGGGGCTGTAGGTGTTTTTTAGTGGAAGGGAATAGAATCATTAAGGCTGGAAAATACCTGCAAGATCATCATCATCAAGTTCAACCTTTGTCCCAACCTCACCTAAGCCACAGCACTAAGGGCCATGTCTGCTTGTTATCTGAACACTTCCAGGGGTGAGGACTCCACCACTCACCTGGGCAGCCCCTTCCAATGCCTGACAACCCCTTCCATGAAGAAATTTTCCCTACTACGCAACCTAAACCTTCCCTGGCACAACTTGAGGGCGTTTCCCCCTGTTCCCTGGCAGCAGAGCCCGACCCCCCCGGCTGCCCCCTCCTGTCAGGGACTTGTGCAGAGCCACAAGGTCCCCCCGGAGCCTCCTTTGCTCCAGGCTGAGCCCCTTTCCCAGCTCCCTCAGGAATTCTCCAGCCCCTTCCCAGCCCCGTTCCCTTCCCTGGACTCGCTCCAGCCCCTCCAGGGCTCTCCAGAGCTGCCCCAGCCCTGGAGGTGCCCCAGCAGTGCCAGCACAGGGGACGGGCACTGCCCTGGCCCTGCTACCACCCCAGAGCTGGCACAGCCCAGGGGCCACTGGCCTCTTGCCCACCTGGGCTCATGTTTCTTCATGGTTCTTTCACTACCTTGATTGTTGGGAAGGTCACCTGCATGTCTGGGTTTACTTTCTTTCCCCCTGTTGTCCCCCAGAAAATATCTGCGGAACAAACTGGCATTTGGTTGGCAACTCCTGCCTGAAGATCACCAGTGCCAAGGAGAACTACGATCATGCCAAGCTGTCCTGCAGGTCCAACGGTGCTTTACTGGCTTCTCTCACCACCCAGAAGAAGGTGGAATTTGTTCTGAAGGAGCTGCAGAAGATACAGTCTTCGGTGAGTGCTTCTCTTGTATGTCCCTTGCGTAATAAAGCTGTGGCTGTGGAGAAGTCCTTGCCCGGGTATTGTGTGCTCTGTACACAATAGAAATGCCTCTTAACCAAAACCAACTGATTTTCTTTTGAAATTCAGTGTACCCTCTGGGTGCTTCTGAGCTGAAATTGTAGAGAGTGTAAATGGGAAAGATAAATATAAACATACACAGTGCCTTGGAGATACCACTTTCTGTTCTGGAATCACACCCGCATTTCCCTGTGGAATACAGGACTGCAGCAGGAGCCCTCTGGTGACTTGTGCACAGTATTTTATAAATAAAAGTCCCTTTGGGGCACTGGAGGTGTTTAATGTAAAGTATTGAGTTATTTACTCCACTCAGGAAAGCAGCTGTTTAAAATGTCGCCTTCTCATTCCACAGAGCTGCTTGGCTTATTTGACATTATTTGTGTGTGATTTAGTGGCAGGTGCTTTTCTGTCAGGCCCAGGGAGTAGTGAATTGGAATTTTTCCCTCTTCATGCATCAATGAAATAAATACATATTTTTTCCAGTCCCTGGGAGAAGCAGGGAGATGTTCAGGGCAGGTTGTGTAGGTGGTGCTACAGCCCTGACAAAGAATGATGCTGTGCATCTTTTCTAAAATCCTGGATTAGGCTGGAAAGCTGCTGCGGCCTGATGGCACATCAGAATAACAACTCCTGGGTCCCAGAGGCCACTGTGGGAAGCATTTTCTCTAGGAAAAATGAGGCTAGAGGCGATAGGATTGCTTTTTTTCAGGGGAGAACATGCTTCAGTACTTAAGAGAAATATTCCCCTGTTAAAACAAGAACATTCCTTGCCTTGATTCCCTTTGTAATTTTAAAGTGGAATTCCAACAATTACAGTGTTCTGGAGGAGAGTCAATTTAGCCAAGGAAAGGTAAAGTGCAATTTAAGCAAGATTGTCCATTAAATCTTTTGTAAAATGAGGAAGCCAAGCCTGGGATAGTGTAAAAATATGTGATTCTGACAGCTCCAGGTGTTTCTGGATATTCCAGTAGTTGAGTGTAGAGTAAATTCCTGAAGACACATGGTAACCCTTCCCTCATAGTGTTTAAATCTTTACACTGTGTAAAAAACAGTTGTTAATTTACAGGGCTTTTTTCCACCTACAGAGTACTTTGAAAAGTGAGCCTAAAGACACTAGGAACCTGTTTTAATGGATATTAGTATAGAATGCTTGTAAGGTGGGAACCTATCCTGAGGTGATCCCAGCGCGGGCAGCAGGGGAGGGGGGAAATCTGCCCCCTCTGCCCAGATCAGGTGAGACCCCACCTGTAGAGCTGCCCCAGCCCTGGGGCCAACAGCAGAAGGACGTGGAGCTGCTGGAGAGAGCCCAGAGGAGGCCCCGGAGCTGCTCCAGGGCTGGAGCCCCTCTGCTCTGGACAAAGGCTGGGAGAGCTGGGAATGTTCCCCTGGAGAAGGGAAGGCTCCAGGGAGAGCTCCGAGCCCCTGGCAGGGCCTGAAGGGGCTCCAGGAGAGCTGGAGAGGGACTGGGGACAAGGGCTGGAGGGCCAGGAGCCAGGGAATGGCTTCCCAGTGGGAAAGGGGAGCTTGGGGTGGGATGTTGGGAAGGAATTGCTGTGTGTGAGGGTGGGGAGGGGCTGGGCTGGAATTGCCAGAGCAGCTGTGGCTGCCCCTGGATCCCTGGGAGTGTCCCAGGCCAGGCTGGACGGGGCTTGGAGCACTGGTGGCTGTGCTGGGGGAGGCTCTGCTTTGCAGTTACTCCTTGTTCAAGTAAACTGTTTGAAGATGTTTAGTAATAACTAGAAAATATGTTGATGTTAGCACAATATGCTTTGTAACCCTGCTGTTGTAAGCTGCAGCTCTAGGGTATAAAAGTGCATAAAATCAGTTTGAAGCAGGTGATGTTTACATATTTTAACAGTAAAACAACATATTATACCAACAGAGCTCAAGTGCTCCTCCCTAAAATGAAAGTGTGCCAAAAAATAAATTGCCAGTAGAGATAGTTGTCCTATGGGATCTTTATATTAAGAGATTTGTGGCCAGCAACACTAACTTAGATTTGACCTGCTCCTTTATTTCTAGCCCAAAAGTTTGACTCCATGGGTTGGACTGAGGAAAATCAATGTGTCGTATTGGTGCTGGGAGGACATGTCTCCCTTCACCAACACCCTCGTCCAGTGGCTTCCCAGTGAACCAAGCGATGCTGGATTTTGTGGATATTTAGCTGAGCCTTCCCAACAGGGATTGAAGGCAGCAACGTGCATCAACGAGGTCAACGGCACTGTTTGTGAAAGGCCAGGTAACAGCAGCTGTCTGGTTGATGTATATTTCCTAGAGAGTAAAGAGAATGCAATTTATAACATTTCAAACCAGCTGCATCATGACTTTGCCAAAGAAAAGTAGTTCTGAACCCATGTCTTGTGTACGTATTTTATGCAGGAACTAGAAATTTTAAAAATAGCTCAACATTTACGCTGTTAACTGTAAAATATTTGAAGTACATTATTTTAATTATGTTTTCTCAATTGCATACCTACATGTGACATTTAGGTTAATTATGGTATGGAGCAATCTCCTGTTTAAAAAAAAAAAAAAAAGTAACTTTCCAATTGAATTCCCCTTTTTCCCCTCCTGTGCTATGTAGCCAGAGGAGGATTTTATCAGAGTTTGAAATTAATTGGCCAAGACACTTTGGAGGTACGAGAACTTTGAAAAAAAGAAGGTATTTGCTTTTGGGAAAAGTCTTCCAGCTTTGTTGAAACTGCATATCTTTTCAGATGGCTTGGTCTTTTAATTCTCCACTGTAGCTGATTATTTCTGAATACCAATTAGTGCCTCTTTAAGTATTAGGGAAGTTGGTTGATTAGAGAAAAATTTTAAGTACGCTACACCAGTTGAAATCATTCTTTGTGGAAGTGCAGGATGCAAATCCTGAATGTGGAACCTGAACGTGGAACCTGAACTCAAAATTCCATATGTTTTCACTTGCAACACTTGGGTTTAAGCTTTACCTTGGTTTTTGTGGTCTGAGAACAGTCACTTGGAACAAAGCTTAAAGCACGGGCTCACACTACAAACTGCTGAGTTAGTTCTGCTTTGAGTGCTCATTTGATGTCTGGAACTGATGAAATCACTTAAAACACATCCCTGTGTGTCCATGTAAAACATGGGGGTTCTTCCCTACGCTTTGCTGGGGAGGGTCGCTGAGGAATACATCAACAGAGCTGCAGAGAAAAAGAGACCACACTCCTAACAGCATTGCCCGGAGAAGCTGTGTCTGCCCCATCCCTGGAAGTGTTCAAGGCCAGGTTGGATGGGGCTTGGTGCAGCCTGAGACAGTGGAATTTGCCCTGCCCATGGCACGGGGTGGGTGAGATGGTTTTTATGGTGCCTTCCAAGGCATGATTATTTCAGGAAGAGACCTGATTGTTGTCCTCCCCCACAGCCAACCACAGCGCCAAGCAGTGCCGCACGCCGTGCGCGCTGCGCTCCGCCTGCGGGGAGTGCACGAGCGGCAGCTCCGAGTGCATGTGGTGCAGCAACATGAAGCAGTGCGTGGACTCCAACGCCTACGTGGCCTCCTTCCCCTACGGGCAGTGCATGGAGTGGTACACCATGAGCAGCTGTCCACGTAAGTGACCGCTCCTGGCTCCCGGGGCGGCCGGGCGCTCGTGGTTTGGTGGCAAAAGTCATCGAGAGCCACGTGGGTTGTGCTGAAAATCCCCTGCATGGAAGGAACAGGGCCAGGCTGGATGGGGTTTAGAGCAACCTGGTCTAGTGGAGGGTTTCCTGCCCATGGCAGGGGTGGAACGACACAGTCTGTAAGGTCCTTTTCAACCCAAACCATTCTGTGATTGCCTGATTATCAAATCCAAATTAGAGTTTACGCAAATGTTTTACTCTGAAGTATTGTCTATTTACAGACTGTAGTAGGAACTTGTACCTCATTATAAATAAATGATTTACTTTTTTGCCCCTTTTAGGCAGATGTGAGTAAACTGCAAAAGCCTCATGGCACTTTGAAATACTGTGTTTTCTTTTCAAACTGGGGTAAAAGAGCCTAAAAACTTAAAAGAAGTGAAGATGTAGAAATTATTTTATTTATGTTGAATTCTTTAGGAGCTGGGTGTGAGCAGGCCCATCACAAGTAGCTCAAAGTGTTGCAAAATAAGAGATGAAGAAAATACATTTAAGGAACATGAGAGTGTGAACTTCCCATATTGCCAGAGGTCAAAAGTTGGAGGAAGCATCAGGCAGGAGATGAGTAAGCTGAAATAATGGAAAACAATGTTTTTCTACTCCTCTTTTTTCTTTTTAAAGGCAAATATTGTCAATTTAAACATCAAAATAGAAAGTATGCTCATCTTGCAACACCCAGAATCCAGAAAATATTTTTCAAGATGGTCTGGGGAAAGGAATAGAAAAAGTTTTCTGTATGAAAAGAGTTTGTCACCCCTGAAATCCAATCCCATTAGAGAAAGGACAGGCTAAAGGGTGGAATTTTATTCTCCTACTTGTATTCTATGCTTTTTGACTTAGATAAGTACTTGAAATAATAGCGTGGGGTACTGAAATGTGGCAGGAAGAGGCTCAGACTGACCAAGCTGGCCACTTTTTAGCCTTTGCTTCCAGATGGCTCATTCGATCATCCGATCTATTATAAATCAATCGGAGAAGTTTTCTAGAGGGAACATTAACCTCTGGTATTAGAGGGTGGTATGTAATGGTTCGAAAAACCTCTGTGTGTGTTGTGCTGTTTTGTAACTCATGGATTAATAGAACCTTTGTTAATAGTTAGCTTAGATTCTGGAATAAATATGCCTATAGGAATGAACATATTACTGTGAATATCAGAATAAATACTTCTAGATTTGATGAGATAAATCTTTTGGTGAGGTAAAAATACAAGGTTTTCTGCTTTTTTTGTTGCCTGTGTTTGAGATAGTGATTTATTCCACAATTCCATGTTTGTTTTTTTATAGCTGAGAACTGCTCAGGCTACTGCACATGTGCTCAGTGCTTGGAGCAGCCCGGCTGTGGGTGGTGCACGGATCCGAGCAACACCGGGAAGGGGAAGTGCATCGAAGGCTCTTACCGGGGTCCTGTCAAGATGCCGACCCCGTCCATGCCAGGGAAGCACAGCTTGGAGCCTGTCCTTAATGTCAGTATGTGTCCTGTGGAGAGCAACTCTAACTGGTCCTTTATTCAGTGTCCAGGTAAATGAGCAATGTTTAATTGTCCAACATTTCAATTAAATGCAAGGGGAGAGAGGTTTTTAGGACTATAGAGATGTCTGTGTTCCCTCCTGCTAATAGAGGGAGGAGAAGAGCATGGAATGTAAGTAGGAATTACACATTTGGAGATGGAAGGAGTTGTGCAGCTGAGCTGAACGGGTTTGCTGCATGAAGACATTATTATTTACTACTTGAGAGAAATTTTCCCTTTCCCTACAAACCTTTAATGAGATTTTAACTTTTGTTTGTTTATTTTTTTTAAGGCTGTTTGAAAGAAAGGCAGATCTTTGCTTGAAGGTTGTTTTAAGTATTAATAATGCTTAGGATGATTTTTAACTAATGTTTTTGACACAAAACCAACACTCTCCTTCCCATTCCTTGTAAATCCATCCCACCAGCAGCTTCCAGTCCAATGTGCCCATAATGTTTTGCAGTTCAGTTTTCCGTGTGTTGCTTTAAATTTCAGTCTTTTGATATACACCCATCTTTGGGTCCGTGTATCGCTAGCAAGAGACAAGAACCTCTCGGGAAGGTGCATGAAATGGTTTCATTTATCCTCTGCACAGCTCAGACTCCTGAGGGTCTCTGTGAACTGTATTTGAGCACCAATACTCACAATTTTCCTGTTTTCTTCAGCCTGTCAGTGTAACGGGCACAGCAAGTGTGTAAACGAGAGCATTTGTGAGAAGTGTGAAAACCTGACCACGGGCAAGCACTGCGAGACCTGCATCTCGGGCTACTACGGGGATCCCACCAACGGGGGCACGTGTCAGCGTAAGTGCTGCCTCCGAGCGTCTTGCACCGAGCTCTTCCACGTTCTTCACTCTTTGCTCATTCCTCCGCTGTCTTAACACAAATTATATCCTGATAATTCATGTTTTTTTCCTGCAGGCAAGGCTCAATTCTTGTTTCTTCAAATCAAAGACACTCAAACTGCTGAGTGAAATTACTTTCATTGCACATAAAGATGATTTTATACCCTCCTTTCTAAACTTGGAATGACCACAGTGAAAAATGTTTGTATTTTAGTGTTTGATGATCCTGTTTTTGAAAGAAACAGTGTTGATCCAAATGTCGTGAACAAATTTCTGCTTATCTAAGTTTCACCTTCTATTCCATTTGGTTAATGTGTTGTGTATTTATATTTAAAATTGTCTGCTTCATAAAGCCTTGCCATGTTTCACTGAGGACTTGGCTGGATTTCAGTTGAGGATTAGGAGAACCCTTTTAAAATTGCATTTCAGTTTGTAAAGTGCTTTGGGACTCTCTGGCACAAAGAACTGTTTTCAGCTGTGCAAGATCCAGTTAACAAACTGGGAAAAAGTCTTCCTTGAAAGACCGATGCATTTAATATTGAGAAATATACATGGAAGTCTTGGAGTTTTGACCTGCAGCCTTGTGACATGGTTTTGAACTGCTGTGAATTTTTCAGTGTTGTGGCATTGGGGAGACCAATTGTAAACCAGAATCCAGCTGTGAGAGGTGCAGATGTGAGGGAAGGTGCTTCTTGCTCCTAAGAGATTTAATCATGGAATCATGGAGTTGTTTGGGTTGGAAGGGACCTTAAAACTCATCCTGCTCCAAACCCCCTGCCATGGGCAGGGACACCTCCCACTGTCTCAGGTGCTCCAAGCCCCATCCAGCCTGGCCTGGACACTTCCAGGGATCCAGGGGCAGCCACAGCTGCTCTGGGCACCCTGTGCCAGAGCCTCCCACCCTCCCAGGGAACAATTCCTTCCCAACATCCCAGCCCAAGCTCCCCTTTCCCACTGGGAAGCCATTCCCTGGCTCCTGGCCCTCCAGCCCTTGTCCCCAGTCCCTCTCCAGCTCTCCTGGAGCCCCTTCAGGCCCTGCCAGGGGCTCGGAGCTCTCCCTGGAGCCTTCCCTTCTCCAGGGGAACATTCCCAGCTCTCCCAGCCTTTGTCCAGAGCAGAGGGGCTCCAGCCCTGGAGCAGCTCCGGGGCCTCCTCTGGGCTCTCTCCAGCAGCTCCACGTCCTTCTGCTGTTGGCCCCAGGGCTGGGGCAGCTCTACAGGTGGGGTCTCACCTGATCTGGGCAGAGGGGCAGATTTCCCCCCTCCCCTGCTGCCCACACTGGGGGATCAGCCCAGGGCACAGGAGGTTTCTGGGCTAGGGCATGTCCTGCTCTCACTCACCAGCACCCCCAAGTCCTTCTCCACAGCGCTGCTCTCCAGCCGTTCCCCACCCATCCTGTGTTTGTGGTCTGGCTTGCACCAGCCCAGGTGCAGGACCTTGCACTTGGCCTTGTTGAAATTCATGAGGTTCCCACAGTCCCATGTTTCCAGTCTGTCCAGGTCCCTCTTGATGCCCTCCAGGTACTATTGGATGCCATCTAGGTCCCTCTGGATGTCCCCCCTTCCCTCTAGCATGCTGACCTTACCAGTTTGTTGTCACCAGCAAACTTGCTGTGGGTTCCTCAGTCCCACTGCCCCTGTCACCAGCAGAGATGTTAAACAGCACTGGTCCCAGTGGATTATGTTAATGGAGTATAGTGAGGTGGAATGATACACTGATGGGAGAGATAGAATAAAAATAACATTGCTCAGAGTAGTGTCAGTACTTCTGTGAAATGAGTGTGGGTGGTTTGTGGCCATCCTGAAGATCGAAGTGGAGGTGATTAATGAGTGGACATTGAAGACTTTTTGTTGCTTCTTCCAATCCAGTAGAGTATGGAGACAATCCAATAGAAAATACTTGGATATTCATTTAGTGTGTTTATTGGAAGTAGTTCCAACCTTCTGGATGAAGATGAGAATGAGTAGCTGGAGCATGGAGTCCTCTTTCCTCAGGCAGGAGGAAGGTGGTGATGGTTGAGGCTATGGAGAACTTGGCAATGGACAGATTTGAGGAAGGGGGTGAAAAACTCACAGGGATACAGCTGCCTCCCTTAGAGAAAAGGGATATGGAATTCCAACAGACAGCACAGCAACACGGGTACAAAGGAGAAGGTGCATCCCTGACACTTGATTTCACAACATTATCTGCCAGATTAAATACTGCTGGTACTCATAAACTCATTTCAGATGAAGAATCTTTGAAATGCAGTAAGGAATAAATTGAGGCTGAGTTGCCTGAGAAAATAAAGAATTCTACCCTGAGCTTTCAGGTTTAATCACTGGATCACAACGTGCCTGTTGGTAGGTGTCGCTTTTCTACGCGTCTGGAAATGGAGAGTAAGTTCCTTTGGACTCTTGTGCATAAGGATTGTCCCAAAATAGTTTGTTGTTGAGATAATGAACGACAGACTGAAATCATCGAGATGCCTGAAAAAGAAATTAGAAAATGTGTTGAGAGGTTGTGGAACAGCGTTCATTCCTTATCTGATGGAACCAGTAGCTTATGTCAGAAGTGCTTTGCTCTCAAGTGCTTTGGACCCAGGTTTTTAATTTGCTGCGATTTAGCACTATTTACTGGGAAGGGGAAAGAATGAGGGAAGCAGGAACCTGGGCAGAAATACTGAGGTGGATTGGGAAAGGGAAAGCAAGAGCAAATCACCCTGTCTGATGCAGCCAGGCTGACTGCTGCCCATCAGTCATTTTTGCTCAGTGAAAACCTTTCCTGAATTCTTCAGATAAGGATTGGCTGATGGGCAGCAGAGCCAGCTCCTGTTTTCTCCCTTCCCTGAGCCATGGTCCCTCCATCCTTTCCCATTAATAATGTGCTGATTTCACTCTTTTTGTGCATTTGTGAGCGATACTTTGTGCTGCTCTGTTTTTAGAGCCCACAGTCACAGCCATGCTGGAGATGGTTGTTGTGCACTCCAGCCTGACACACAAACACCTGTGTGTTTGCACACTCACTGCCTAGTGTGAGTCACGGGATCATGGAATGGTTTGGTTTGGAAGGGTTCTAATAGGCCATCCTATTCCACCCCCTGCCACGGGCAGGGACACCTCCCACTGTCCTAGGCTGCTCCAAGCCCCAGTGTCCAACCTGGCCTTGGGCACTGCCAGGGATCCAGGGGCAGCCACAGCTGCTCTGGGCACTCTGTGCCAGGGCCTCACCACCCTCACAGGGGGGAATTTCTTCCCCATATCCCATCTAACCCTGCCCTCTTTTATTTCAATGCCTTCACTCCTACATATCCCTGTAAAAAGTCCCAACACAAGGTTATATTACTTGTGTTGAAAATACTTTGTCAAACTGCAGTTATTTCCCTGAAAAAATAGTTTGCATCACATCATACGCCCTGGTGTTGGCAGAGCTAGGCAGATAATAACTAAATGGCAGGTAAATCACTCCTCAGAGGTTGCTTTTAGGAAGTGTCCAAGTAGAGGAGAATTAATCCAGAAGGGCAGGAAATGCAGCACATCAAATGTAAAAATAGCTGCAAGGTGCTTTCTCTGCATTCAGGATTTTTCTGAATTTTCTGATTAAAGTTTCCCATGAAAATATGCTGGTGGGAGATAAGGAAGTTATTTGCAAGCGTAGGGAAGGCACTATTATGCCTGAAATCAGATTGCAGCTGTGGCAGCGCTTCCGAACACATCCATTCAGCCTTCGCTGGTGGCCCATGAGTTGCTGGTGCCATGGGCCTGCCTGTTTCCCTCTGCCCGGGCTCAGGGGGGCCCTGCAGGGCAGCTAAAGCACGTGGCGTGGAAGAATAGTGTTGGGCAGGTGGGTGATGGTGTTGCCGTTGGACCATCACAAACACGGAAAGAGGAGCAACAATCCCCATGACCATCTCTGAATGAGTCCGTGACCCGTGGTTTGTGCAGAAGGTGGAAGGAGACTCACGGGAAGGTGGTTCATCATCAGGCTGTTACCATGATTCACAGTCAAAAAGCCGTTTCCAGTGGTTTTGGGTTTCTGCTCCATCATCCAACTCCAGCGGGAAATTGTCATTTGTAGACTCCAGCGAGGTTGTCTAGTACATTCTATCAATAGTTTTTTTCTAAAGTTTAAAGTTCTGTGAGAAGCCACGAGAAGATGTCTCTTTGTGCATATTCCAGTTCTTTAGTGAATGATCTCCAGTTACAGGCTTGCAGGAAAATGGATAAATGAATAGATTCTGTTGTTTTAAATAGAAATATTTGAGTGTTCAGTCTCCTTGATATGCATGTGGCTAAAGAGCAGAGAGGAAAGAAAAATTAATGTTATCGCTCAGGATGCTGTAGTCTACCTCTAAACAACCTGAGGTTTAAAAATCAGGAGAAATTTCATGTGTGTTCATATTGAATATTGATCCAACTTCACTTTGCTTCCCTCATGCAAAGCGTAAGAAAAGAAGTAGAAGACATTCTCAATATACGAAGACTTATTTTTCTTTAGGTGGCACTAATGAAAAGTGTGTTTCCTTCACAGAATACAATTATTCTGTTGAATTTTCATTCAGTCTCCTTGTTCCCACAATAGGCCTTTTAGCTTCTTCCTATTTTGCTCTGTGTTGCTGCTAGGAAACCTCTCATCCGCATCTGAGGAGCACAATTAAGTGTCCCTGATACAGTGTAGCTTCCATTATGTGCCAACAGAAAGAAAATATCAAAAGGATTCCTAAAATAAGGTCCAAGGCTGGCAGAGATATTCAGGATGGGGACTTCATGTCTAAGAATCTGTTGGTACATTGATTGGCATGACTGCTTAATGAGGAGGAATACGTCTTCTTAACAAGGAGGCTCCGGCCTTTAAAGCATCTTGTTCCCACCAAGCTCAGGGGCCATAAACAAGAGATCTTCGCTTTGTGTCAATTTTTCCTTATATTGTACACTCTGCTATGCACAGCTCCAGATGGATGCACCTTCATTGGCAGAACAACTACTGAAAGGCACCTGCACGCCAGGAGAAGTTGTTAAATCCGTTCTTCTGGTGATAGTGAACAAGAGATCAAAGTCAACTGGTTGTGTAGGCTTTGTTCTTATTTGTTGATTTGGTTTTGGGGTTTTTTTTGCATGTTTCTGTTCTATATCTTTATGAATAAAGGTCTCAAAGCGTGTCAATATGAGCATTTAGTTTAAATCAGGAGCATTTTTGTGAAGAAAATCTCCTGTGTGTTGTCCCCACCATGGTACCTTGGGTTGGACCTTGAGCAGACTCAGGTGTGTGAGGTGCTCTGTTTTGGGCACGCCCCAAGCCTGAAGTTGTTCAGGGCTGTGCAGGTTTGCTTCAACCACAACTCGATGACATTCAGTGCAAAGTTATCCTAAAATATATTGGAGAATGCATCCCAAACTAGTTCCAGCATGGACATCATCATCTTAGCACTAGCTGTTTTCTGCTGATGCTGTTGAAAATGACATTATTTCCTCAATAGGACTGATGAGACATTATTTTTCCCAAGGCCTATTTATTTATTTCTAGAAAAAGCCCTCGAAGTCCCACAGGCTTTGTTTTATTTTCCAAACTCTTCTCTCAAGAGTTTTGAGTCTGGCTGAAATGCGTTAGCAAACCCAAAATTATTCCAAATATTGTCTTTTCCTTCTCAGTTATGATATCACCCCTGCTGTCTAACAACAGGAGAGGAAGTGAAATAAATTTTTGAGGCTAAAAAGCACAGTCTGATGATGATTTCATACAAAACATCAGTCCTGGGTAGCCTGTGCTTGCTCTGTTCTGACGCACGGTTCTATTTTCGTCTGCCTTCTGTAGCACAAAGAAAACAAAGAACACCAAATGGGTTTTCATCTGCACGTTAATTATTGGTGTATCTCAGTTTGACAACTAAAGGACTTAATTGCTATTGAATTTGTTTCTTTTCTTCATTCAACGTTGCATCTTCTCCCCCCTGTGCTCGACAGCTTGCAAGTGCAATGGCCACGCGTCCGTCTGCAACACAAACACAGGGAAATGTTTCTGCACAACCAAGGGAATCAAAGGAGACGAGTGTCAGCTGTGAGTTCATTTCCCTTTGTTATTTGAAATCAAAAAGTTGTGCACGTACCACCTTGGACACCTCCCCATCTTTTAATGGTTGTATTTATGATGTCTCTGCTCATTTCTTCCTCCTGACAGTTGACTGACTGCACTGAGGGTGCAGGAAGCCGTGCTTCCCCTGGGGAATATCATGAACTGAGCAATTTCCTGAAGAGTTCCAATTTTAAAAACATTTCAACTGAGAATGTCATGCAGAAGGGATGGGTGAAAAATTCCCACCTCCCAAATTATACACAGAATCCCAGAATGGTTTGGGTTGGAAAGGACCTTAGGGCTCATCCCACTCCACCCCGTGCCATGGGCAGGGACACCTCCCACTATCCCAGGTTGCTCCCAGCCCCAGTGTCCAGCCTGGCCTTGGGCACTGCCAGGGATCCAGGGGCAGCCACAGCTGCTCTGGGCACCCTGTGCCAGGGCCTGCCCACCTCACAGGGAATGATTCCTCCCCGATCTCCCATCCATCCCTGCCCTCTGGCACTGGGAAGCCATTCCCTGGCTCCTGGCCCTCCAGCCCTTGTCCCCAGTCCCTCTCCAGCTCTCCTGGAGCCCCTTCAGGCCCTGCCAGGGGCTCGGAGCTCTCCCTGGAGCCTTCCCTTCTCCAGGGGAACATTCCCAGCTCTCCCAGCCTTTGTCCAGAGCAGAGGGGCTCCAGCCCTGGAGCAGCTCCGGGGCCTCCTCTGGGCTCTCTCTGCTTTGCTTTATCCCTCAATAGTTTCTTTTTAATTGGTAGATTTTACTGTCTGTGCTCTCTGGTGTTGTTCTGTGGGAGTGTAAATATATCCGAAATGAGCCTCTGACATTCAAGCTGTTTAATGGAGCAGTTTTAGAGCAACAAATTTGCTGGAGGTTTCTCTGTAACGTAACAGAAATGCTTTCAGTGTAATGTTAGTGGAAATAATTTAATTCCAAATAATTTCATTGCCAGGTTTATTTTTAAAGCATTGCTCACATGAGTAAACGTTTATGGGATAGAACCTGGAATAGCCATAAATGACTAAGCTAATCCAGTTCCATGCATTGTGAAGAGCTAATAAATACCTTCCAAGTGGATGCAAACGTTAATATCCAGGATTTTATATTTAATATTTACTGCATATGAGTTGGACTTGCAGGGAACATGGAATTTCTTCATCAGCCCAGTCTTGCTCAGACATTCATCTTTAATCGTGTACTGTTATCAGCACAGGTTGGTTTTCTGGTATTTAGTGGCTGGGAATAAATAGAACTGCAAAAAAAATCCATTTATTAAAAATATGTATTCTTTTTAGGTGTGAAGTGGAAAACAGATATCAGGGAAATCCACTTAAAGGAACGTGTTACTGTGAGTACCCTTGGGATTTTGTTTGGAGATAAAAAAAGTGCTCGAAGTTTAAAATTCCGTATTTAAAACTTGTTTTAGTTGCCTCAGCATGTGTTTAAAATATGGGGGATTAAGGAAGGGACTACAAAATAGCTCTAAAAACCTTCACTTTTTTCAAATGCATTATTTAAAGAGAATGAAAATGCTTTTCTTGATAAGGTCTGCGTGATGGTTGGATCTTTTGAACAATATTCTGAATGTTTTTCATATGACTGAGATGAAGTCTGGTCTTTTGGAAAGCTCTCTAAAGTATATTCCTAGTAGGTAAAAAACAAAGAATGTCTAGAATTTTTATAAATGCAAAATACTGTTTATTTTAACTTCTGGTCCATGTTAGAATGGATTTCAAAATTGCCACGTTTCCTCTGAAATGAGCAGTTGGATTCCCATGCAGTTCCAGAAGATCCTTTGCCAAGATTCAGATTACCTAATGGAAACTTTCCAGCTTCTATTTGCAAATATTAGCAATGAGCAGCCTGGCAGGCGTGGAGAGATGGAATCTTAAATTACATAAAGTTTCCAACAGTGGTTTTGTCCAGCACAGAAATGATCAACTGGCTGGTTTTGGCTGATTTGAATTCTGCTTGTGTGGCCAAACAAGGGCACTGCTGGCTTCTCGTGACAATCTCTGTGTAAGAACGACCAAACTCCTTGCTGCAATGGCAGGGATGGTTAAATGGGCAAAAAGTGGGGAAAGGCAAAACTTTCCAACTCTTACAGGAAGAACCTTGTGCTGTCCAGATCCAGTCTTGCTTGGTTCCATTCCTTGAATATTTCTTTGTGCTGTGCATTATCCCCTTCCAAGGGGGAATTACACAGCTACTGAATTTTTCTCCTGCTCCCTTAGATCACAGAGGTATTGCAGGCTGGAAAAGTAAATCTTTTGGCATGTTTTTTACAATGTATAGGTAGGCATATTGATTTAGATCAAGGCTGGAGGCTGTTGCCTGGCAAGTATAAGCCACCTCTCTTCCCCCTCTAAGCTCAACTCCCAGAGTGTTTCGTTCCTTAAGAGGGCTCATCCATAGGTTGGAGTAATTTGTAGCAGTGTCCTGACAGTGTCATGTCCTAGTTGTCCAAGAAACCCTTCAGTGAGATCATGCCTTCCTTTACAGAAATTATTTTATTCCAGGAGATGGGATAACTGTCTCCCTGCATTCCTTACAGATACTCTTCTCATCGACTATCAGTTCACCTTCAGCCTTTCCCAGGAGGACGATCGCTATTACACAGCAATCAATTTTGTAGCAACACCTGAGGAGGTAAATTTTCTATTTTCCCTTTTAACTTTGTCCTTTGTCTTCTCTTGGCCCTGGAGGCGATGCATTGTTACGTTCTGTGGGTCTCCAGTTGTAGTCTTGTGATGTGGAAGGTGTGTCCGGCTCCCTGGAGCAGCCAGAGCTTTTTGACCTTGGCTTGGCTGTGCAGTCCCAAATCATCACAGTAAAATTTCATAAGGAACCACAGTTGATTCTTTCCAGTTGCTTGAACAACCTCTGAGCCATTCCTGTTTTTTAAAATCATACAACAGTTGGGTTGGAAAGGACCTTAAAGCTCATCCTGCTCCAAACCCCCTGCCATGGGCAGGGACACCTCCCACTGTCCCAGGGTGCTCCAAGCCCCAATGTCCAGTCCATCCTTGTACACTGCCAGGGATCCAGGGGCAGCCACAGCTGCTCTGGGCACCCTGTGCCAGGGCCTCCCACCCTCCCAGGGAACAATTCCTTCCCAATATCCCATCCATCCCTGCCCTCTGGCACTGGGAAGCCATTCCCTGGCTCCTGTCCCTCCAGCCCTTGTCCAAAGTCCTTCTCCAGCTCTCTTGGAGCCCCTTTAGGCCCTTCTTAGGCACTTCTCTTGTGCAGGCTGAACAATCCCATCTCTCTCAGCCTGTCTGCAGAGCAGAGACATTTTGCTTGTTTTCACCCCATATCTTGTGTCTCAGTTCTTCCTATGATATTCTATACACATGACTTTTTTATTCCTTGTTATGTTTCCCTTGAGGAGGAGAATACTTCTTTCAGAAAATACAGTATATTGTTTTTAGCTTGATGTATTTTCTTTATGTAAGAAACAAATTTCAGGATAATTTTCTGTAGTGAAGATTTCCTAGGAAACAGTGAAATTGCTTATCCTAAAAATGGGGTTTCGTCTTTGTTTTCTTCCTTTAGCAAAACAGAGACCTGGACATGTTCATCAATGCATCTAAAAACTTCAACCTCAACATTACTTGGTCCACAAGTTTTGCAGGTGAATTGAGGATGATCTAAGTAACTTGGGAGCTTCTTTCATTTATCAGTTTCTGACAAATGCAAATTTAATTGGGAAAACTTGGGGGGTTTTAAACCTATATACTTTTTGCATAGTGTTCTTAAATTGTCATCCTGAGGGGGAAGGTAAAATGTTTAAAAAATCCTATGTTTTCAACTTTAATAGTGTGTTTTGTAAACATTAAAAGTGCAAATTTTATTTTTAACAATGCAACATCTTGGCACACATTGATTTTGATAATGCAGTGCAGCTTAAAATAATTGGTTTTGAATAAGTAGTTAATTTTTATCATTAGAATTTAGGATGGTTTGTCCTTTTGTTTGTTTTCTTAAATACACATTGAAACATCTTTCTTGCTACTCCTTACAACAGCTGGCACACAGGCTGGGGAGGAAATTCCAGTTGTTTCCAGAACCAATATAAAAGAATACAAGGACAGTTTCTCCAATGAGAAATTTGACTTCCGCAACAACCCGAACATCACATTCTTTGTTTACGTCAGCAATTTCACCTGGCCCATAAAAATACAGGTAAGAGCTGCTAATATATGTAAAATCATTTAAAGATGCTTCTTTTATTTCTCTCAAGAACTGTGGCAGTTTGCTCTGCTTGGAGTTTCCAGGCTGGCCCAGCCTTGGTGTAATCCCACAGCAGACAGAGTTTGTTCCTGGATAAGAGGAAGAAGGTGGGAGGCATCTTCTGATGGTGCCTCAGCCCCGTGGATCTGAAGTTGTGTGTGAAATAAAGCGAGACACTCACTTATTAACAGGGCTGTGTTTGGCGAGGTGTCTGACCTCAAATGTATAGATACTGATGTTGTAGAAAAAGACTGATAAAGCTAAAAACGAAGCCTGGAAAGAGCAGACAGCGGAAATGCTTCAGTGGCTCTTTAGTGTCTGGTTCTCAAAAGGCACAGCTCGAGGGCCACCCCTTTTCTCCAGCTGCTGCCTAAGGCTGGTGGCACGTGCAGGACAAGAGGGACAAGCTCATTCTTTCCCTTCATTCAGTTCAGTTGTTTGACAGGCAGTGCCTTGGGTGTCAGGCTGGCTGTGGGGATGAAGCTGGTGCAGGAGAAGCAGTGGATGAAGCTTGGTGGTCATAAAATCAGACAGAATCACTCTGTGATTGCAGTCACAGAGACTCTGCAGCTGCTGAGGCCGCTCACAATTCACAGGAGCCTCGGCCTCCCTCTTGCAGGGGGCTGGTCAGGTATCAACCCCCTGTGTGCTCAGAGTGATGTGGGTGTTCTTTGAAGGACAGAATCCTGCGAGCTCTGGAACAGAGATCATGGAATGGTTTGGGTTGGAAGAAACCTTAAAGATCATCTCATTCCACCCCCTGCCATGGGCAGGGACATCTCCCACTGTCCCAGGCTGCTCCAAGCCCCATCCAACCTGGCCTTGGACACTGCCAGGGATCCAGGGGCAGCCACAGCTGCTCTGGGCACCCTGTGCCAGGGCCTCCCCACCTTCACAGACAGGAATTCCTTCCTAACAGCTGATTTAAACAGGCCCTTGTCCCCAGTCCCTCTCCAGCTCTCCTGGAGCCCCTTCAGGCCCTGCCAGGGGCTCGGAGCTCTCTCTGGAGCCTTCCCTTCTCCAGGGGAACATTCCCAGCTCTCCCAGCCTTTGTCCAGAGCAGAGGGGCTCCAGGCCTGGAGCAGCTCCGGGGCCTCCTCTGGACTTTCTGAGGACATGAATATATCAGTCACTCTGTCCAAATGCCATCCTTGAACAAACTTCTTCCCTCTTTAACCACTCTTAACTCTTGAAATATTCTTCACCATCTTTATCTAACCCAGGAATTCCCATTCTGTTGATATCCATAATGAAACTTGGATTAGCTCCATTCTGTTGCCTAGCTCTATATGATAAATTATTTTTTCAAACAGAAAATAATGAACTGGCATGGCACAGGTTACTGTTGTCAGCTCCACTGCTTGTTCATTTCAGTTTTTCATTTATTAATTAAGTTTTCATTTGAACTTGTCTTGAAATTTTACATTCTCTAGAGGTCTTGGGAGGGGGAATATTTAGATTCTCCCTCCTTCCCTGAGTACAAGTTTTAAATGTTCCATGCTCAGCCATGCTCAGATGGTAAACTGCTTTAACAGCCTTATTCCAGAGGATATTATTTCATGACCCATTTCTTTTGGAGTTGGGCTGCACGTTGTCTGATTTCCCTGGCTCTGAATGGATCAAAACACTTGAGTTCTGTCTCCACCTTTGTTGTGTATCTCTTGTAACTTCATTCCCATTAAACACTGCCTTGCACCCATGTTCAGTGTCCTTATCCCTAATGAAAGCTCTTAATACCTCTGCTTACAGCATCCCCTCTTCCCTTCCCCTCCGGGTTTTCTCTACTTGCATGGCTGAAACATCTCTTGCTTTGATTTCATTTGCTGAGCTCTAGCACAGCTTGACTTCTGGCAGTTCTTATTTTATCTCTCTACTTCTTGCTGGCTTTAAAGACATTGCTAATGAATCTCTTCCTCTTCTTAATACAAAGTCCTCACGTCCCTTTTGAGGTTAGCTCTGAGGATGCAGCTTTCAAATAGTTTTGCATCTTTGACCTGAGAGAAATATTTAGTTGGCAGCTTTCCCATTCCTGATCTCCTTAGTCCACTTGATTTTACTGTTTGATTTCATTTCTCATAGTTAAAAGAGTGAACTTTGATTCTCTTACAGCACTTAACCTCTCTTTATCCTTAATTTAATGTGAATGTGCTTGTATGCACTCAATCCAAGTTAATGTTTTATCACCAGCTCTTCCTAATGCCTTTATTACTTGCCAAAACAAAGTCTAAAATAGCATCAGCTCTTGTTCGTTGAGACACACTTTCTGTGAAGAAGTCTGGCAGCAACCAGGAATCTGTGGTCCACAGAATTTCTGTTAGTTTCCTCTTCAGTGCATGAATAAAAACCAGGACTCTCCGTGTCCTTTCAGGTCTTGTGCAATCTGCCGTGATGGATCGAGTTTCCCTCAGTTGCAATCTGTGTTCCTACCTGTCCTTTCCATACCCCAGTTTTTTTTCATTTTTGTGAAGTTGTGGCTCTGTAGTTCGTGTTCAATGTGATAAAATAGAAGTTAAATCACAGTACAGGTTTTTGGGACAAAGATTTTCTTGACAAATGCCCAGAGAAGCTGTGGCTGCTCCATCCCTGGAAGTGTTCAAGGCCAGGTTGGACGGGGCTTGGAGCAGCCTGGTCTAGTGGAAGGGGTCCCTGCCCATGGCAGGGGGTGGATTGAGATGAGCTTTAAGATCCCTTCCAACCCACCTCATTCTCTGATTCTGTGATTTTAAGACTTCCTGGCCATCAGTCCTTGGCTCATCCCGTGCTATGTTCTTCTCAGGAACAGTTTTTATTCAGACCTTTCCCTTTCTCATGTATTTTTCCAAGGGGTTCATCCCTGATTTCACTGCAGCAAAGTTCCTGTGCTGTTAGGATCAGTCCTTCAGGGCAAACTGGCTTGTTAATTAAAACTCCATGTTGCAGTATGGGCAGGATGCAAACTGTTCTCTTATCTCCTAGCTTGTCTCCTACAGTATTCCTCATTGCAGTTCCACTATTAAACTGTCACGCAGCTACAGAACATGTTTCAGTTTCCCTTTGGAAATTACACTGATTTTAATAGAGTATGTCAGAGTCAGGAAAATTCTGTTCCTGCCAAGCTGCTGGAAATTATTCTGTCCTCATGTGTGTGCATCACCTGGCAGCTCACGCATGCGTTTGGGCTGTTCCTGGGCAGTGCAGCATGTCCAAATCATAGTTTTGGGGGTTTATTCTTTGTTTGAGTATCTTAGTAAACTGTCGTTGTGCATACACTCACTTGTCCTGGCTTCTTTTCAATTTCAATACCACAGATGTATTTAAACATGAGTGTTTATGTCTGTGCAAAATCTTGCAACAGAAAGCTTCAGAAATGTGGTTTTTACTGCAAAGCAATTCTGTAATCCACGCTGGTTTTTTTTTTTAAGTATTACAAACTTTATCTTGAAGTCCTTGATTGAAATCTGTCTCTTACCCGCTCTCTCTCCTTGCCCGTTACAGTCTGCACTTGGAGAGTATAAATGCTCCTTTGTGTAAGAGATGGCTGTGTCCCTGCCAATGCTCAGTTCTGGCTCTTCTTTCCCTGTCTCGCTCCACCTCTTTTCCAAACCACTTCAGTTCATTTCTTTTTTAAAGTATATTGGTTTAGGATGTCTTTCCCTGCCTGGTTAATGACTGAAAATGATTATTCAGTAAAAGAACTAAAGCAGCAAAATGCAGAAAGCCTTCAAAATACAGCAATCGTCTTCCTAATTCCTCCTTTCTGAACAGTTCCAAGCATGAAGGAGTTCACTTAAAGCTTTACCTTGCCAAGCTTTCCTGAAAATCCAGGTAAGGTCTTGTCAACAGTGTCTGGATATTTCCGTTCTCTCTGCTTTGTGAGCTCATCTTTGCTGCAAACATTGGACACATGGAATTTTGAAGCATTTAGCAAACCCCAGCTGTTCACCTTCCTCTCTTCAGCTTTGTTCTAAATATTCCGTCTTCCCCCAAAGTGGGAGTGCAGCCTTTAGGAAAGGACATTAGTGGGCATTGAAGGGTTGAGGGTTTTTTTCACTTACGTAAATGTAATAGTAATCTTTTCCCCACTATTTTTCCTGTTTGCTTGATCTTCATTGTGGGTTTGCTTTGTTATTCTTTCCAAATTTAGCTCAGAGTAGGAGATATTGACTATAAATAATCAGCTGTACAATAGCACAGTAAGAAGCAAAAGAATTCAGTGCAGAAACTTTCAGAGGAGTTCTCTTCGTGGATTTCAATCCATGCAAAGTCAGCTCACTCTGAGGTGAAACTGCAGTTCTGGAGCTGACAAGTAGTTAATGGTGAGAATTTGAAACTCTCTGTGTTACCTGTGTAAATGTCAGCAGGTTTTAACACTGTTTTATCTAGTGTGTATTTACCTGGAGCTGGTTCCAGTGAGTGAATCCCTCCCCAGAGTGTACAGGGGGGGTGAAAATTCGATCTACTAATGCAGCAAATTCTCCCCTGGCTGTAAGCTTTCTGCTTTGTTACAATTTACTCCTGATGCTGTTTGCTACCACTCACTAAACAGAATTTGGTGGTTTAGTCTTGTTTCATACCCAAACTATTGTTTATATTCACTAACATTCTGTCCCATTTGATATTTGATTTTTTCCTCTCAGATTCAGAGCATGTTGCATTGATTTCTACGTCCTGAGAATGTGTAAGACGTTTAGGAGCTGATTAAGGCAAAACCAGTTTGTAATTGTATCATTAACTGGCAATTGCCTCCTCTCTTTCCTTTGTGTTGGTTGAAGGATTTTGATTTGAACATGCTTAAATGTTAATTATGAACCAAATGCTTCAAGAAACAAAAAGAGGTAAAGGAAATTTGCAGCCCTTGCATACAAAACGTACCACTTGCAAAATCTCATTAGATATTCACTATATATAATTTTCTTGGCAATTCATCGTGTTGGGCTTCAAAAAGCGCCCCTGTAACTCCGTAGCATCGCTGCGTGTGCAGCGTGGTGGAGTCTGCAGCAGCACTGCATAGCTCCCACTGTTTGAAGAGTATTTGAGAACCAGTGGGAAACATTCAACTCACTTAAATTGTTGCCTTCCACTCAGATTTCATAGAGGCTGTAATGGAAAAATAGCTAAAATTGCCTCTGCTGCCTTCAATTTTAGTTTCTCAAACTTTCTTCTGGTTTCTTCTACTTGATTTATTTCAGGATGGTCTATCTATATAGTCTCCTTTATACCGTTATCCTTTTTTACACAGATAGTTCATGGAACAAACAGGATTGGAGGGACCTTAAAGACCATCTGTGGATTGCTTAATGCAGTCACATCCTGTGTTGTCATAATTATTCTATTTCCAAACATGCTGTTTACCCTGATAGGGAGACACTGGTGAACCCACTCAAAGTGTTGCGTTGCTCTCTGGTTCATCTGCTGAAAGGGTGAGTGGTGAACTGAAAGGTGGAAACAATTCATGTCCCTTCAGTGGATTGCAGCTGGCACAGGAGGTGTCAGGAGGTCAAGTGCAGAAAATGTAACTAATGGGAAACCTGGAAATTGAGGACAGGCTCAAATGTGCTGTAATTAAACCATAATTTGGTCTGTGGTGCTTTCTTGTGGTAGTGATCCAGGTGACTGTCACAGGTGACTGTGTTTGGACTGGCACACAGAATCCTAGAGTCACAGACTGGTTTGGATTGGAAGGAACCGTAGAGACCATCTCATTCCAACCCCTGCCATGGGCAGGGACACCTTCCACTATCCCAGGATGCTCCAAGCCCTGTCCAGCCTGGCCTGGAACACTTCCAGGGATGGGGCAGCCACAGCTTCTCTGGGCACCCTGTGCCAGGGCCTCACAGGGAACAATTTCTTCCCAATATCCCATCCATCCCTGTCCTCTGGCAGTGGGAAGCCATTCCCTGTGTCCTGTCCCTCCAGCCCTTGTCCCCAGTCCCTCTCCAGCTCTCCTGGAGCCCGTTTAGGCCATGGGAGGGGCTCTGAGGTCTCCCCAGAGCCTTCTCTTTCCAGGCTGAACACCCCCCAGCCCTCCCAGCCTGGCTCCATTGGAGAAATCCAGGTGTCACAGCTCCAGCTGCTCCGTCCAGATACGCTGCAGGTGTCATCCCCAGGAATGAGATGCCAGCCATTAGCTGATGTGCTCTTTAATGAACCCCCTTCCTTCGGGACCCTCCCTCTCTGCCTTCTGTTGCTTTTCTTAAATTCCCATTGCCAGGATGACTGTGTCCAACTTCGGAAGGAAAACGCTCATTTTAGTGCTCCAGTGAAGAGCTGCAGTGCTGCATTGTGTGAGATTTCTGATACATCTGGGAGTATGATTGTGCTCCTGTTAAACATTTCAGAACCGGCACTTTCTTGGATTCAGGTGCCTTGTATATTAGACCTGTGACTACTAATTTTTTTAAGACCTTTCTTCTATCCTGAGTTGTTTTAAGGGAATAGCCAAAGCTCGGTTGTTTCACAGGCATCAAAAGACTTCTTTGCCTCTCTCTGCAACCCAAGGGTTTGCCACAGGGTTGTGTTATAGTTACTAATTGCCTCCTTTGACCTGGGAAACAATTCCCACTGGTTTCCAATGATACGCTGAAAATGTCTGTAGGGATGTAGGAGAGCAAATTCCCTTCACATCTCTTTGGCTTAGCAGAGCTGGCAGTGATGTTGGAAATGGGGCTTTTCCTTAGCCAGGAGGTATTTCCTGTCTCAGTGTGTAGGCAAAGTTCAGGTGGAGCCACCTGGAGTCAGCTGCGTTTCAGAGTCGAGATGAATTATACACTAGACTGACATTCTGCTGAGGAATGGGTCTAGTTTTTTCTTATGCTGAATGTGGCTGTTTAAGTTGGAAATATTAGCCAATATTTTACAAACTGCTAGGAACGACATTCCTAAGAAGACTCCACAATCCTCAGACAAAGCTGTCGATCTGATCTTTATCATTGTTTATTTCAATGTTTCATTGCTGTTGTGTCCTGCAGTATGTAAATACTGAAACCTTCTGAAATTCTCATTTTTCAAAGTAAAGCTCCTTCATTAAAGCAGTTTTGATTTGAAATTCTTCTTCTAGTGCTCTTCCCCATCACCCTGCTAGTTTTATTGGCAACATTACCCCTAAAACAGGTGGTCTTCATTAGCAAGAATCTTAATACTACTTTCAATTAAGCTTTAATTTTACTTGCCATTCATGTTTAGTGTAGTTCAGGAAACATTTGTTTTCTTCCAGAGCTAAATGATGGATGACACTTTGCTACAGCCAAGGAAAGCTTTGGGGTACCCTTAGCTCCTGCCAGGTGAGGAAGGGCCCAAACAGAGCTGGAGGAGCAGCAGATCTCACCCATTCCTTTAATGTTCAGCTTTCAGCCTCTTTGAGGTGACGTGGATATTGCCAGCAGTGATGCTCTCTGCGTTTCCCTCTTTGAGGTTTACAGCCTGACTAAAAGGCTTTGATACTACATGGAAAAAGATGGAGCAAAGAAACCATCCACAGTTAAAAAGCAGGGCCTGAACTGTCTCTAATTCCTTGATTCCTCTCTGGAGGAAGCATTAGGTATTTGATACAGGGCATAAATAACCCCTGAGGACTGGACATGGCCCGTGGAGATTTCCAGCCTTTCTCTAAATTAGTGTCATTCTCAAATCAAAAGCCACAGGCTCATGGAATGAGAGCTCTCGGTGAGGGTAAAGAAAAAGTGTCTTTGTTATTGGCCAAAGAGAATAAAATACATTCAGATAGGTAGTGATTGCTTTGATAAAATAATTATGTAGGCTTGAGATCGCAGTGAGGTTGCTGATCTGGACAGCTTTCCTGCCGGGTCCTCATGTGCCTCATGTATATTTATCAAGGAAGAGATGTAGGTGCAGAGATAAAATCATCCTCAACTCTCTGGGACCCTTTATTCCAAAAATGTTCCTTTTTTCTGTTGCTTCTGAAAGCATTGTAATGCCAAAGTTGTTTGCTTATGATGTCCCTTGCCTTTCTTTAGCTGTAACTGCAGGTGCTTTTGGGCCTCTCTCCCTGCATTCTCTCTCACCATGTGAGAAGTTTTCTTGAAACCCAACAATGAAACGTAAATCAATTTGTTAATCTGATGAAATTTGCTGTTGAATGTAATTACTTTTGGAGACACACAATTACATGCTGATTTTTCAGAACAGGCAAACTGACATCTTCTACTGTGGGATGGAAAGATTTAAAACAGAACAGTTAAACGGTCCTTTAAAACATGAAACAGCTGCTCGTGTTTTATCTGCTCCTGCCGCCTTCTTTTTGGCATCAGCCGATGACATTTTTCTCCTTTTAGAAGTTGTTCCCTTTTCGATTAAGTAATATTTTTATGTTAGCACCTTAAATTCTTTGAAAGGAGGATTTCTCTCAAAGGCAGTTAACCCTTGGCAGGATGTGGTGCCACTTCAGTCCTTTTTACAGCAGGTTCTAGCTTCAGTAGCCCTGAAGATTGTTCATGCCAGACTTTTCCCAGGTGCTGTGTTGGGGTGGGATTTTCATCAGAGATTCATGGGATGGTTTGGGTTGGAAGGGAGGTGAAGAAGCACCTGGTTCCACCCCTGCCATGGGCAGGGACACCTCCCACTATCCCAGGTTGCTCCCAGCCCCAATGTCCAGCCTGGCCTTGGACACTGCCAGGGATCCAGGGGCAGCCACAGCTGCTCTGGGCACCCTGTGCCAGGGCCTGCCCACCCTCCCAGCCAGGAATTCCTTCCTAAATCCCATCCATCCCTGCCCTCTGGCAGTGGGAAGCCATTCCCTGGGTCCTGGCGCTCCAGGCCCTTGACTCTCCAGCTCTCTTGGGGCCCCTTTAGGCACGGAAGGGGCAACCATTAAAACCTTGGGGTTTTACATCTGCAGGTTAGGGTTTCTTGGGATGAACTGGAGTGACTTGCTTAACTTCTGTGAGGTTTATTGGAATATCTTCCTACAGCACTGGAGGTCTTTTTGTGTGCCTGTTGCAAAACTGTAGCTGCATAAATAAGAAAAGTTACAGGAGAACAGAGAGAGACAGCCTATGATTCAGATTTAATAGTACCAGGGGCATTTCTTAGGTTGTGATTTTTGAGATCTGACAGTGACATTGTATTGTGACAGTGACAAAGTATTGATTGCTTTAATTTAAAGGAAGCTGATTTTTTTTCCTCTTTGCAAATGCAGGGCTGGAAAATATAATATATAAATATAATATATAATATATAAATACAATATATAATATATAATAATATAATACATAATATATACAAAATTGCAGAATTATTCTTTTATGGAAGGAAAGTCTGAATTAGGCATTAATTTCTCCTGGTTGAGGCCAGTGCTGGTTGCTTGAAGTTGCTGTGTTTCTGTGGTGAATAACTCTTGAAAACACCATAACGTATCACAGAATGTAAATATAGACCCCAAATTCAAATATATTTCAGAAAATGAGTGCTGTGAGCCATTGCTGGGGAGGCAAAAGGGCAAGATGCTTTTCCTTATATAAAAGCTTATTTAAAGAGTTGAAGAATAGTGAGCAGAGTTAATGAAGAAGAGAGAAATGTATTGGCAATAAAACAGAAGAAGCCACACACTGAAATGCAACAGTGGATTCAGCCTGGCTAAACCACAGGGGAAAGGATACCCAGAACTAGGAGAGGGTGACAAACCCAAAAGCTTGTGGCTGGTTTGGCTCACAAACACAGAGCCAGAGACACCAGCGCTCCACTAACAGCTCTCAGCTGACTCTGCAGTGCTGCTTTTGGGAAAAAAAACCATTCCTGCAATGTCCTGAAAACTTCTTTTTCTCTCATTTATGTTCCTGGCATTGTATTATTAAGATTTTGACTTTTTTTTTTTTACTGTATTGGCAAATGTTGCTCACAGCAATGTTGGCAAGCAAGAGCTGGGGTCAGGGCAGGGCAGTGCTGTCACAGTCCTGTATAGGAATAAATTTCTGGAATGATTGGGGATTTCATAGGGTTTTTTTCCTAAATTGATTCTCTCAATTTTTTTTTTTTAGTTATAAGTGTCCTGTATAGTTATTTCTTTAAACAGTCTGTTTTGCATGCAAGATTAGCACTATCCACCTTCCCACACCTGGACCCAAACCATCAATAAACTACATTGATATTTTGACTGAGGACTGAAGTAAATTCCATCAATTGATTTGTCACTTCAGTATTTTACTGAGAAATTCTTTATGATTAAATGGTGAATTACATGTTCTAGAAATCTTTTAGTGATCGACAGTGAGTGCCTGGCCTTTTCAATGCAAATATGAGAGCTTATAGAGAGGTTGTTCATTTTGTCCTACCCAGCATGGTTTTGTTTTTCACGTTAAGAGTTCTTGAACACCAAATCATAGCCAAGGCTCTCAGCAGAAAAACCTGTGATGAATGAAACAGCTCAGCCCTATGATTCTGATTCCATGGCTCTTTAAAACTGATCCTGATGCTATGTAGTTTGTTTAAAGTAAATTTGGGGGGGTTTTAATTACTGCCACTTCAGGTCGTGATGTGACACCAGGTTTGAGACAACGTGTGGCTTCAGTATTGTGTAATAATGTGAGAATGTTGTCATTCAAAGGTATTTAAATTTGGTTATTTATATAAATACATATTTAGTTTGGGGCTGGAACTAGATAATCTTTAAGGTCCCTTCCAATCCAAACCATTCTATGATTCTATATGTAATATGTATAAATATATATACACTTATTTTACTACTTTATTTTATTAAAGATGATAAATCCTTAAAATTTCTGTAGAGATTCCTGCAGCTGGAATATTGCAGGAGTTTTCAGTACAGGTTGATAAACATGTTAAATTTCTCATCCAATATGATCCTTAGAATTCACGGCCTCCTCGGGGAAGGAGACAGAGATTGTTTTCCCCATTAATACCACTGCAACCCCGAACTGTGTCTTGCATTTATTCCCCTGTTTTGTCTGGTCAGAAATGATGCAAGACAGAAGGTTTTGCCTGTTTCCATCTGTCAGCTATTTTGAAGCCTAAAAAAATAAACTTGCAAATATTGCTTTTGCTGTTTTATTCTTTTTATTCTTGATTCCCTCTTGTGCGCTTACATCACCAGCTCTTTAGGAAAACAACTTTTATTCCTTTTAAGATCTGTAGACTGTAGAGCTCGTTTTTACTGGACTTCGAGGGTCTGAGTGAGAGTTTGAGCTGTTATGTGCTAAGTTTTAATTTTTTCCATGCTGAAACTCTCCAGCAATAGTTGGGATGCTGCCAAATGTAGCTGAGCCTGCACGCAGATGGTGTCAGAGCTCTGCTCAGCATGGGGCCAGGGAACAGGATCCTTCCCAAATGCACCGGGATCCTTCCCAAATGCATCCACACTGCAGCGGCTGGGACTGGAGGGAGGTGCTTGAGGACCTGGAACTCAGGGGGTTGGAGTGTTTTCCTGCTGGTGACTTGCCTTCTGTCTCAAGTTTTAGGATCTTTATTTTTAACCACTCTTCCCAAATACCTCAGAGCTTGCTTGTCACCAGAACAAGTGTTGCAATCACAGGATCACAAAATCATTTATATTGGAAAACCCTCTAAGACCATCGAGTCCAACTGTTCCCCCAGACTGACCCATGTTCCCAGGTGCCACAGGTACCTGGCTGTTAAATCCCTCCAGGGATGGGGACTCCACCCCTGCCCTGGGCAGCTGTGCCAGCCCTTTCCCTGTTTTTCTTAATGCCCACCCTGCCCCTCCCCTGGCCCAGCCTGAGGCCGTTCCCTCTCCTCCTGTCCCTGTTCCCTGGCAGCAGAGCCCGACCCCCCCGGCTGCCCCCTCCTGTCAGGGACTTGTGCAGAGCCACAAGGGCCCCCCTGAGCCTCCTTTGCTCCAGGCTGAGCCCCTTTCCCAGCTCCCTCAGGAATTCTCCAGCCCCTTCCCAGCCCCGTTCCCTTCCCTGGACACGCTTCCAGCCCCTCCAGGTCTTCCTTCTTGTGAGCAGCCAGAAAGAAGAACTGAGAAGTTCAGAGAATTCAGGAGAATTCACTGAGGATTCGGAAAAACTGAGTTTTTTCTGGCCCTGCCTCAGCTTTCTTGGGGGGTGTTACAGTCATGTGGGGGTGTGCAGGGTCTGAGCTGAGTTTGCTGTTTCAATTATGGGATTTTCCAGAATTTTATTTCCTAGTGCACTTTAAATTTAGATGAGCATCACAATTCAACCCATGGCTGTTTATTGAACAAATACTTCTCATTTGTCAGATTTGTGTGATAATTTCTGGGATGCAGTGAAATTTGGGACCACATCTTAAGCACTATTTTTAATTTAGAGACAGTCATGCCTGTGTTCACTCTGCACAACATCAGAGAGTTCACATGGGAAGACAAAACATGTATAATTGGCATTGCTGAGCCAACTGCTGACTGCAGCCAATTAGCTGAGAAGTGACAATTTGTGACTACTGCAGGAAGGCAGCACAGTATTGGAATATAAATCGATTTTCATCTCAGAATAAGTTCAGAAGTGAACCAGGTTTTATATTTGCACAGTAGCGAGTATTTGTGCCATAAAGCTCAATGGCTCAGTTAATATTGCAGCAGGTGAGGAGTAAGTCATTAATCTCTTTCATCCTTCATGCAGGAGCAGAGCGACTGGGAGTAGTAGGTGTGAAAATCAAATCTGGGTGAGGGTTTTATTTTTGCTTGTTGTAGAATGCAAATGTGAGCATGGGAACCTCTTCAGCTGCACCAGGTTCTCTCTGATTTGGAGAAAGATGGATTTGATGGGTGAGCTGTTCAGTAGATGAGGAGTTGGTCCAGAGGAGGCCATGGAGGTGCTCCAGGTGCTGGAGCCTCTCTGCTCTGGAAACAGAATGGGACCTGGGGGTGTTCAGCCTGGAGAAGAGAAGACTCCAGGGAGACCTTAGAGCCCCTTCCAGTGCTGCTTCTGATGTCCACACCTACAGCATCAGGTGTATTACAAACTCTCTGGGATCTCCCACCTCCAAATCATGCTCCACTTCAACTTGAAGTGTGTCAGAGTTTTTCAAGTTACAATTAACTCCTGTTAATTAACAGGAAAATTAACTCCTGTTACAATTAACTCCTTTCTTCTCTGAAACCTGAGGTTTAACTTTCTGTCTAGAGAATCTTTGCCTGTGGATCCAGTTAAATTTTCTTCCTAACCTCCAAATTTGGGTGCAGTTTCGCTGTTCATTTAAAATAGAGGTCCATGGTGCCTCTGAAGGAGAATGTCCTTCTGCTTCTGTGGTGTGACTGCGGTATGGATTCACCCAAAAGCTCCTGGATGGGGCTTGGAGCAACCTGGTCTAGTGCAAGGTGTCCCTGCCCATGGCAGGGGGTTGTAATGAGATGGCCTTTAAGGTCCCTTCCCACCCAGCCCTGTCTGTGGTTCTGGAGCAGCAGCTGGAGGCCAGGTGAGATGTCCCAGGGCAGCTGCAATAGCTTTCACCCCTCTGTAGGCAACGAATGGAGCTTCTAGTGCATCCATGAAACCAAGGGCAAGGATGCACCATGGAAATTTAAACTATCTAAATTTAGGTGTCTACAAATAGATGTCTTTGTGTGCCTCAGTGCTTATGCTTACGGTTCTTTCACGGAACTGGTCAGGTAATACTTTTTAGGCACCTGCATTGGTCAGCTGAATCACAGATGAGGTTTCCATTGAGTGAAAGGGGCTGATAGGAATACCCCTGTGATCCTGGATTTGGATGTCTTAATCTGTGTCTGAATCCCATAAATCATCTGCAGAGGTGAACAAACGCTTCCTTCTGGGAAGTGTTCCTTGGAACTGACATTGCTGAGGTGATTTAAGAGCCACCTGCCTGAAAAAGGCTCATCTCAGGTTGCTGCTGTGTGTGCTCATCCCTCAGTGAGCAGGGTCAGCTCCAAAATCCCAGCTTCTGAAGGGTGGTTTTGAAGGGCTTTTTGCCCTTCATTCCTGTGATTCCAGCTTTCCACTGCCTTAATGACTTCCACGGCTCATTAAAGATGTTCACAGAACACAGGAAGCAGCAGCGTGTGGCAGAACTGAGACCGTGTTCAGGTGGTGGAGCTGGATTGCTGTGCTGGCTCGTTCTTTCCTCAAACCTCACGGCCAGGGCTCTTGGAGCTGGCTCACTGCTCCTCTGGAGTGGAGAGCACCAAGATCAGCATGGATCTTGGCCATGTGTTTCGTTAGAGCACACTGTGTTTGTGCTTAAAGAGAACTGGAACAGGGAACGACGATACTCTTGAGCAGAAGAGAAGTTTCCCCCCCAGCATTATTCTAGTGGGCAAAATGAATGTTTTGATGACTTTGGCATCACTCAAGAATACTTAAACTCCCTTTGTTTTACAGCAACTCCTCTGACAAAGGCGCAGGCACTCAGCATTCAGGCCATGGCATCCTGTTAGCATTGTCTGTATTCTCCAAGGTCAGATCGAATCCTTGCCTCTAACCATAGGAAAAAAGAGACAAGACAGTGGGGAAGAAATAGAGGAAGATGTGCATAAATGTCACCTGCAGCTTATTTTGCTTGTGGCTTTCTCTCGCTGGAAGCCTGTGGAACTCCCAGCTTTCGTCTTTTCCCTGCTGCTTTTTGTTCTTTAACTTTGGTGCTGGGGCTAGATTGAAATAAAAAGCAAAAAGCAGCCCAAAAACCTCTAAATTTCTGTGTGGTCCTGTAGACTTTCAAAACAGAAGTGCTGTAGCATTCTCCCACCTGCCAGGTGAGGTTAATGGATGTAGCAGTAGGACCTTTTGATACCTTCTGAATTCACAGCAAGCCCCAAGCTCTGGGAGCCAGCTTCACGTTGCGCCTTCTGTGCTGGACCCCTCTAGTTTCAGAAGTTAATTAGACTTTTATTTTTCTTTCTTACACAGTTCTATTCGAGGAGCATGTCCTGTGCAAAATATCATTTTTAGTTTCTCTTTTTCTCATCCGTAATATGAAATAGGGATGAAAAGGAAGGCACCACTGGTGGGAATTTAGTCACTTTATATATTTGTGAAGAAAGATAGGAATATAATGCATCAATAATCCTGAGTTGTTACCAAGGTAGAAAAGTTGTGGAAACACTATTTTCTGTGGTTGTTCATGTTTTCTCAAGTGTTTAGAGACCCAGAATGTACCAAATTATGGTACGGAATTGCCATACTTGAAATACTCTTTGGTACATTCACAGAATCCCAGAATGGTTTGGGTAGGAAGGACCCTGAAAGCCCATCCAGTGCCACCCCCTGCCAGGGGCAGGGACACCTCCCGCTGTCCCAGGCTGCTCCAAGCCCCAATGTCCAGCCTGGCCTTGGACACTGCCAGGGATCCAGGGGCAGCCACAGCTGCTCTGGGCACCCTGTGCCAGGGCCTCCCCACCCTCACAGGGAACGATTCCTTCCCAATATCCCATCCATCCCTGCCCTCGGGCAGTGGGAAGCCATTCCTTGGCTCCTGACCCTCCAGGTCCTTGTCCAAAGTCCCTCTCCAGCTCTCTTGGAGCCCCTTTAGGTCCTGGAAGGTCTCCCCAGAGCCTCCTGCAACAACCCCAACTCTTTCATTATCAGTTCTTCAGTTAATTTTAGATTAGGGGTGCTAATACTATGTATAATACTGGAAATTATTTGAGTTTGGAGAGGGAGTTGTCCTAATCCCATTGTGGTGAATAGTTTGGCTTCCTCTAAAATATCAGTAACTTCCAGCACAAGTGGAAAGAGTTATGCTGTGATGAGTTACCTGTACATCTGTTTTTTACAGTTAAATGAGAGGAGTTACTCAAATCTGGTTCTTGCTGGATTTAAAAAAAAATTTCTACATAATTTCTTATTTGGTTGGGGACTGAGTTTTCTTAGTGGTATGTGAAACTCGAGTTGTTTTTAAAGAGTTCAGGGTACTTGTAGATCACAAGAATAGAGGTTTATATAATTTTGGATATTGTTGCATGTACTGGTCTAAGGTGAACGTAGGTCTTAGTTGACCTACTTTTGTACGAAATTGTTCCCTCAAAATTATTCTCAATTTTCTTTTGTCTTGAAGAACAAACTCCAGTGCTTATGCAAACCAAGTCCTGGTATGTAATTGTCCTAATTTGTTTTTCAAAATTTCTATCAGTCACAGGCTGTAGTTTAGCTCCAGCAATATTTTGAGTTTGAAATACCAGCTGTTACTGAAATGTCAGTTGGGTTCAAATATACTTTTCCATTGCTTATATTATTTTGTGGCCAAGTCATTTTCCATTAACTCCTTTGAAATTTGTGTGTACTGATTTCAAAACCAGTGCAATTTTTAGATGTTGGCTAGTTGGAGGAAGCCAAATTTTCTTCTTGGCTTCATACTTTATGTTAATCAAATGATAAAAAATGTAAAGCTCTTCATTATAAATTTTTGTCAGTCCATACAGCCAGCTATTTCTGGTCTTCTGGAAGGCAGGTGGATTTTTTTGGTACTTCAAATGATGTGGCAGTAGATAAAGCAGGATAGGCGGTTGTGCTCTCCAAGGTACCTTTTCAGATCAGATAAACACAAGCTTTGTAACGTGCTTTGGAATTAACATAAGTGAGTATCTGACCTTAGCTACCCAAGGGCACCCTGTTATTCCTAAGAACGGGGTGTAAAACGTCCTTGAGTGCCGTGTAGGGCTTGGGAAGAGTCAGCTGCTCCGTGGAAAAGGACCTGGGGGTGCTGCTTGGCGGTGGCTGAGGGTGACTCCAGGCATGCCCGGGCAGAGGTTTACGTTGGATATTCGGGAAAATTTCTTCCTGGAAAGGGCAGTCCAGCCCTGGCTGCCCAGGGCAGTGCTGGAGTCCCCAGCCCAGTCCTCCCCCTGCAGGGATTCCAAAGCCCTGTGGATGTGGCACTTGGGGACATGGGCAGGGGTGGCCTTGGCAGTGCTGGCGATGGTTGGACTGAGTGGGCTCAGAGCCTAAACCTGAACAGGTCTGGGGTTCTTTGGTATGAAAGAGGAGATTTGATTTTGCAGCTGAGCTGAGGTTCTGCCCTGTACCTGGAGGAGGCTTTCCAGGTCCCCAGCACAAGCTACACAGAGCTTTCCTGCAGCTAAACTGCTTCATCCTTTGGTACAAAATGAGTTTTTTCAGAATGGATAAATGAATCTTCTACCGTCAGTTAAAGTTAATTAAAAATCCGGACTGCTGAGAAATTGGTGCCATATTTTTCGTGGATCCAGAATGAACAGCCTACTTTCAACAGCTATTTCCAACCAAACTTTCAATGTAACTGAATTAATTAAGTCCTGGGAACAGATTATATTAGGGGAAATTAAGCTCTAAGTAAGCAAACCATTAACAATTATGAGACCAAATTGCCTGTGACACAGATTGGTCAGCTTTGATGGCACAAAGTATTTTCAGCTTGTGAGGAATAAATTGTGGAAACAACCTGGGTTTTTTTACTCCATGTATGAGGTACAGGTCTTCAGTTGGGCTTTACAGGAGAAGAAGAACAACAGGTAGAGAAAAGAATCAGTGGTAGAGCATTTGTAAGGCTTCTGTGTGAAATAAACCTAAATTATTGTTTGTTTGTTTGTTTTTGTTTTGTTTGTTTCCTGCAGTTGTTATCAAAAAATGAGAAGCCCTTCTCTGGTAACAGTCTAATTAATCTTTCATAGAATCTCTCTTATTTTATAACAGATTCTTGTTTTTTCTAATGGGAGCAAGTTTTGGTTTCCATCTCAGAAACTGGTCCTGATGGTCATCCACAGAGGACTGTCCTGTTGATGATTCCTTTGTGCTTTTAATTTTCTTTTTCTATGAAAGGATTGTTGATACATAACAAGTGCTTTATTTTGAAATGCATCTCTTATAGCCACTCAGCACCATGGTTATTCTCAGAAATAATAAGGAAAGTTATTATTTTTATGCTGGCCACGTTACATGTTTGTATTTTGGGATTTGATATTTTAGCAAGGATTATCTTTGCCTTAAAGACATTCCAGAATATTACGTTTATTCCAGAAGATCCATTTATGCAAATGTTGTACCACCTTAGTTATCTGGCACTGATTTTTTACACAAAAAGCGAAAACTTGCTCACTGTCTTTTTATAATCAGAAAACTATTGGGAAGCACTTCAGAAAGCAAAAATCAACAAGAAACTCTGTGTTTTCTTGTCTTTTGTAGGCAGTGTTGAGGTTGCAGCATCTGGTGTGCAGGTTTGGAGTTCACTTTGCAGCTACACAGTGGTTGTGCACTGCAAAGGAACTTTCAACTTCAAAGTATCTTAATATATTTATAAGAAGACTATTTGGGGCAGCTTCTGTACGACGTTACAATGGATATTTAAAGCAAATATGATCATAGAAAGTGTTCCAGAGCAACAGAAACCCAAGCAATGACTCACTTTACACATATTCATGAATTTTGGGATGTGGCTATTGCTGGGAGGAGGGATTTATGTTTATGCTAGTGTTACCATAAGTAACTGTGTATTAAGGGAGAAAAACAACAAATGATGCCAGAAATGGATTTAGTGTCCATGAAAAGCTTTTGTCAGTCCAGATTTGACTTTAATTCTGAAATAAATTCTGTTACTTCATGAAAGAGTTAATATCCTGTTGTGGTGCTGAGAGATTGATAGGCAGAGGAAATAGGAGGTACCTGGAAAGAACTTCTGATTCCTAATATTGCACAAGTTGCTTTTCTCTTGGCTTGCCTCCCCTCCACGTTGTTATTTTTACCCAGGCTCCCTAATCTTCCCTTTTGCCTCTAACCACCTCCCAGTTTCCTGTTCGCCTCTTCCCTCTGGTTTTTGTCCCAAATGTTCCGTTGTTTTTCCCTTCTCTCTGCCGTTGGATTGCAGGGCAGTGAGCTAAGATGAATGCCATAGCTGTTTTCACAGTATCTATCATCTTCTGTGTTTCGTGCCTCTTTGCAGCTCTTGGTGTAAGTTCCTTTTTCGAGGAGATTTTGTTGTCTGGATATTGTTTGAAATATAAATATTGAATTTTGGATTGCTGTGTAAACAATAATTAAAGATTTTCACCTTTAATTAAAGATTATTTGCAGCTCTGTGAAACCTCTGTTCTAAGTTTTTGAAGTAGTGTTCAATGTGCACTGAAGAATATTCCTTGGAACATATCTGGGAGAGAGAGTTACTTGTTCAGCTTCACTTTTGGGATATATGTTTTCAAAACAATATGAAGTTATAATTTATTTTCTTTTCCCTCAGAATATTTCTGTTCTTTTTCAAAAACAGTGTTCAAAAATATGAATCGATCTGAGTAAAGATGCTTTTCATTGTCATTTTTAATCCTTTTTAAGTATCTTGAAATATGGATTTTCTTTCCAGTAAGTAACAGAAAGCATTTGCTTTTCTTTTGCAGATTGCATTCTCACAGCACAGCAACTTTATGGACCTGGTGCAGTTCTTTGTGACATTTTTCAGGTACTTTTCGTTTAAGAGAGCTAAATATTACTTCTTTAGGTTTTGGGCTTCAGCATTTGGGTTCTTGTTGGTTTGGTTTTCTAACTTAAACATCCTGCTTACAGAATAGCCTAGAAAGTGGAAATCTTCAGTCTGTCTAAAATATCTAATTAGGAATTATGTTAAGAAAATTAATTGTCTGCCCATTTTTGCCAATACATTGTGTCCTGTGCATGCAGGGAAAGGGAGGATGGGGCTGGGAGAGGCTTTTGGAAAAGGAGAAGTTCCTTTTGAGATGGTATAGAAAACACTGACTTCCCTCATCATACAGATGATGTGTGACTTACTGCAGATTTTCACACCCTGTCAGACACCAGTCATAAATTAAAGGAGTTATTCTGCAGAGAGTTAAGTCTGTAGTAATTTCCAACTCTTTAGGTACCACCTTTTGATTTTAAACTGAACTCTGAAAGTGCGTCAAGTTAAATACAAACATATGTTACAGTGCAATAGAAGCCAAACACTTCTGTTTGTCGTACACTGCTCTAAGTTCATTTCTTAGGGTAAAGTGAACTGATGATTCCCTTGGAGCAGGAGCCAACAGAAGCCATTTCAATACTTGTTTCCTCTTCCGTCCTCCAAAAAATACAGCCCTGCCCAAGTGGTGAAACACTTCCCGAAGCACTGCAGGCCCCCTCTTCAAGGCTCCAAAATCCAGCGTGTTGGCCTCTATTTCAGGGACTGCTAATACTCCAGAAGTATAAGCCAATACTTGATCAATAAGAAGTCCTTCAGGAGGGATTTACATGGAGTAAACACTACTCCAGGTCTTACAACGTGTTCTAAAGTAGGCAATATTATGCCTGGTATGAAATGAGCAGTGGGAATAATATCTTGCTGTAGATTTCACGCTAAATTTAATTAAAGCAAGAAGCTCCAGATGGATCCTTCAGACAAGTGGTTTATATAAATTTTTTTTTCATATGGAGCTTTTAGAGAGTAGAATCTGCTTTAGTACAGTCCCTGGGAAACAGTAGGTTTAAACTACCACCTTCCTGCCATTGGAGCAGAGTAGGTGGTTACTCCTGGCTCAGACTTAAGCGTTTGTTTTGCTGAATTAATCACTGTCGATGTCCTCCCTGAAAGTCTTTGTGGCAGGGTAATTGCTTATTAGGAAAATAAAGAGGGAAGCAGTTGGTTCCTTAGTTCTTTTCTAATTGTGTAAGATAAATCAGCACTACAAAAACTGTCCATTAGTACTTTACAGACCCAACTACATCTGCATATGAGGATTTAAACTCCTCAATATGAGGGATTGCTCCAGATTCATTATTTGAAGAGAATCCCAGAGAAGCTGTGGCTGCCCCATCCCTGTAAGTGCTCAAGGCCAGGTTGGACAGGGCTTGGAGCAACCTGGGATAGTGGAAGGTGTCCCTGCCCATGGCAGGGGGTGGAATGAGATGGTCTTCAAGGATCCTTCCAACGCAAATCCTTCCATGATTCCAGTCCCAGCGTAAAGCAGAAGATAAGTGCACTATGTATCTCAGTGAGCTCATGCAGCTGAACATACATGTCCAAAGGGTGCAAGTTGAAGAGTTACCAGTGATTTTCCTTTCCTCCATCACTGTTATCATGTGGATCTCCTTGAGAAGGAATGTTGTAATATTATTTAACATCCTAACAAGCCAGAGGAATAAGAACATGTGGATTTGGGAGAAGACAATTTATTGGTGTTTTCCAATTAAGCATTTATAATGTGTTAGAAATTCTTTGATTCTTTTACTACTCCTAAGCTCCTCTCCAAGTGTTTTATTTTACAGTCACTATAACTCCCTAATTAACGAGTGGATTAGAACAGTGTGATTCATCTCACTGAGTGTAGGGGAAACTATTGAAACGTTTGCATTTTTAATGCTCTAGGGCACATTTCGTAATTACTATTGGATCCAAGGCAGACCATAAATAAGTAATACCTGAGAGCCCCCTGTGCTGTTAATGAGGAACTTTTGGCCGAGAATTTGCTCCCTAAAACAGAGGCAAGGAAAGTGCTTTGTGAAAACCTGGGAACAGTTGGTAACACTAACACCAAATTCAAAAACTGGGATATGTATCAATTTCTTAGGTGTAATGGAGACATAAAGAGATGTTGTTCTGGAAAACAGATGTTTAGAGTGACTTTCTTTTTGCACATTTAAGGGTGCTGCTTCATTTTGCTGTTCTGCAGGAAATGCAGGAGTTGCCCAGAGCAGCTGTGGCTGTCCCATCCCTGGAAGTGTCCAAGGCCAGGTTGGACAGGTTTTGGAGCAACCTGGGATAGTGGAAGGTGTCCCTGTCCACAGCAGGGGGGTTGGAACAAGGTGATTTTTAAGATCACTTCCAACCCAAACCATTCCGTGATTCTATGAATTTGGGAAATCTTTCTGAGCTGGAGATACTGTGGCACATTTCCATATCTAGAAGCCACTTTCCCCACTTGGTTGTAGCCCCATCCTCACTGTGCTCTTCTGCTGTGCAGCTGGAGGCATCAACTCTGCCTTGCGCTGTGTGGAGAACCTGAGAGGGAAACGGGGGATTTTCAGTTTCATTGCTGGCATTTGAGATGAATTAGGTCAGTCCAGTCCTTAGAGCAGGCAAGCCAGATTGCCAAACTCCAGCCCTGCTGAGTTTGTGATATCCCAGGCACTGCCTGTGAGACACACAGTGGTATGGAAAAGCAGGAACCTGGTCATGCATTCAGACACCACCAGGCAGTGCGGAGCAGGACGTAGGACTGGTTTCCATTTCATGTAGGAGCTGGCTGCTGTGGGCAGAGGGATGTGCCTCACATTTAAGAGGTGCTGTTGGACTCTTGGAGCTCCTTCTGGATTCAGAGTTCAACACCAAGCCAGGCAGGGGGCTATGTGTAACCCTTAATTTGTACCACATGAATGTTTTATTTTAAGCTAAGAAAATGTCAGTGGATAAAGGTTGGGTAGAACAGTGAAGTTCTGAGGTTGTTAATATTGCATTATAATTGGAGCCAGAGGAAAAATGATATTCCAACCATTGTTAACCTTTGCAAAGCTAATGAATTGCAAGTAAACTGGGTTTCTCTTTCCTCTTCTCTGCTTTTCATAACACAGCTCTTTAATTTACAGATTGTGCAGTTATCTTTCTGCACATAGTTTGAGCTATTTTGAAAATTTCTAGTGAACATTTTTTATTCATATCTGTGCTTCCTTTTCTTCCAAAAAATCTCTCTGCCAGCACACCTATCACAGATATTTATCACCAGTGTGCCTTTATGTTCAGAAGATGTAAAAATATTTGTGGCCTTGTAAGAACATGTTACTGCCCAATAATCCTTCCCCCTTTTTCTTTCTACCTTTTTCTTTCCCCCTTTTTCTTTCTCTTCCTCTCCTCCCTTCTTCCCTTTCCCTTTTCTTCCCTTCCCCTTCCCTTTCCCCTTCTCCTGCCCCCTCCCCTGCCATTTTCCCTTCCCGTATCTCTGTGTTCTGTGCACCTCTAGTTTATTGAGCAGTTCTGTAGTGATTTATAAGGAGTATTAAGATGGATTTGAATGGAATAAGGATGTGGAAGCACCACAAGAAACAGCAGGACAGGAGTTGGAGGCATGGCTTGTGTTGTCACCGCTGCCTTTGCTTTTCCTAGTGTAGCAGCACTAAGAGACTCGAGGAGCACTTGGAGGCGTTGGCCTAAGAGGTCAGAAGTGTGAGGGGAACAAAGCTGAGCCCAAAAAACTGTTGGGACCTACAGGGTGTCAAAGACCTGTAAGCCCTCTAAAACCAGGTTTCTTTGTTTCTGGGTTTCCCTCCCGGAAAGCAGGGAGGAGTTGTGGTGAGGCCCTGAGGCCATGTCGTGTCCTGTCTGTGGGACACGGGAGGTGTCACCCAGACCAGCTCCCAGTGCGCTGAGCGTTTGTGAGTGCGAGGGTGTAATGAGTATAATCAGTTTTTCTCTGAGGTTTAGTTAAATGTAATCAAGCTCAGCCTAGACAACATTTGGGAGACCTTATTGGGATCTCTACATACTTAAAAGGGGGCTCAAAGGAAAATGGGGACGGACATTTACGTGGGGCCTGTAGTGATAGAACAAAGGGTGATGACTTTAAATTAAAAGAGGGTCTATTAAGACTTGATTAGGGAAGAGATTTTTTATGGTGAGGGTGGTGAAACACTGGACTAGGCTTCCCAGAGAGGTGGTGAATACCCCATCCCTTGAAACATTCCAGTCCAGGTTGGACAGGGCTCTGAGCAGTCTGGTCTCGTTGAAGATGTTCCTACTCACGGCAGAGGGGTTGGACTGGATGACCTTTTAAGGTCTCTCCAAGCCAAACCATTCCATGATTCTGTTCTGTGATCTCATCCTGAGCTTTATTACACTGATTTACCCTATACCTCTGGTGTCTTCTACTCCTCTTCTGGGTTCTCACATGCACAGTTCATCTCGTTTCTTGCCTGCTGTTTGTCTTGACTTCGTTATCTGTCCTTGAAATGTCCTTCTAAGGGAGTCCCGTGTCTGGTCTAGTGGGAGGTGTTCCTGCCCCTGGCATGGTGGTTGAAACCGGGTATAAGGTCCCTTCCAGCCCAGTGTGAGATTCCATGATCCAACACTGGCTCTCCTGTCCCACCGTAGGCTTGCAATGATTGTTAGAGAAATGGGTGTTATTTCACAAATGGAACAAAAGCTGCCAGTGTAGTGTTTTCATGGTGGTGCATCAAACCTCATGTGCCTCTATTAGGGTCTGAATATCAAATGGAAATGGTGTAATTCTAGTTTGATACAAATAATTGGACTTGTTCCTCAGAAAAACTCGAGCAGGAGCACAATTTGCTCAGTACAAGACTCAGGCAGATGGTTTTATGTGCCACATATTGTTTTTCCTGACTATAAGTGTTTTCCCAGTGTTTTCATTAAGTGGGAATGGCCTTCTGCAATAATTCAAATCTGGAGTTATGCTGCAGATTTTTTATTTACTCTTGTTGCTTATTAAATGATTTTTTACTGCAGCACAAATGGCATTACTAAATATGTACCTAAAATACAGTCTGAGTCCCTTTGTTTTTGTTTTTGTTTTTTTTTTTAGGAAAAGGAAGAGCTTGGGAATATCTTTATGTTATTTCTAACAAAATTAGGAAGATTAGCATTTCAGCATCCATAACTTCCTTCTTTCCATGTTTTTCTCAGCACTCTTTACTTTATTCTCCATAATCATAGAATAGAATCATAAAATCATTGAGGCTGGGAAAGCCCTCTGAGATCATTGAGTTCAAGCACTCCCCCAGCACTGCCAAGGCCANGTTAATTTCTTCTCAGGAGCTGTTCTAGTGCTGTTTTGGGTTCAGAATGAGAATAATGTTGATAATACACATGCTTTGGGTTTTGCTAACTTGTGTTTCTCCGAAGTTTGTTGTTTTTTTTCTTTTTCTCTTGCTCTGCCAGTGAGAAGTTACTCAAACTGGGAGGGATCAGAGCTGGGACAGGTGACCCCAAATGGCCAGGTGGATATTCCACACCATGGAGCATCAAGGCCAGTGTATAAACTGAGGGAGTTACCTGGTAGGGTCTGGTCTGGGATGGGGGGCTGGCATTGCTCAGCAGGTGGTGAGCAATTATATTGTGCATCAGCTGTCTGGTTGGAGTTTTTTCTTTCTCTTTTTAATATCATCATCATTATTATTATTAGCCATTGTTATTGTATTTTACTTTGTTTCCAATTATTAACCCGTTCTTCTCTCAACCTACAAATTTTACTTTTGATTCTCCTCCCCGCTCCACCAGGGTCGGGGAGAAGAGATGGGGTTGAGTGGCTTTGCANGTATAAACTGAGGGAGTTACCTGGTAGGGTCTGGTCTGGGATGGGGGGGTGGCATTGCTCAGCAGGTGGTGAGCAATTATATTGTGCATCAGCTGTCTGGTTGGAGTTTTTTCTTTCTCTTTTTAATATCATCATCATTATTATTATTAGCCATTGTTATTGTATTTTACTTTGTTTCCAATTATTAACCCGTTCTTCTCTCAACCTACAAATTTTACTTTTGATTCTCCTCCCCGCTCCACCAGGGTCGGGGAGAAGAGATGGGGTTGAGTGGCTTTGCAGTGCTTAATTTCCATCTGGGTTTAACCCATGCCCCCTGTGCTCCAGACCCTTCCCTCTCTCTGTTGCCCTTCTGTGCCACAGCTGAGGTGAGTTGTGGCTTGTTGAGCCTTGTGCCATGTTCAGCAGGAAGATGAGGTCAGGAATCTGTCTTGGTGGGCTGCAGGCAGCTATTTGGCAAAGTTCAACCAACCACGTGCATGTTATATACTTGTTCCAATTATTTCAAGGTTTAATGCATCCAGTACTTCAAAATGCGTCCTGTAACTCTCCAGCATATTAAAATTTACTTGTAAATAGCACTTAAATAGCTTCCAATTCATCAAAATAATTTGGGCTGTGTTTCTAGTAATCGTAGCAGTGCTTTCTGAAATTATTAAGTGACCTGTATATGTTAAAGCACATTAGCAGTGAGGCTGCTGTACATTTTGGTGTTTAAAGCTGCCATTTTTTACAAGCAATTCTGATGTGGATAAACATTTCACTAGAGTTTAATAATTGGGCCCTAATACACCAGATGGATTTTCTTCTCCCCTCCTGAGAATGCATCATAGTAAAGTGCTGATGGAGTTTTCCAGACATTTAGAAATGAAAGTGGACTTGTTTGAAAAGCTTCAAGGATACTGGGAGTGGAGAGAATATTCATTTTGTGGTGAAAAGGAGATTAAAGTCCAGAATAAAACCAGACAGTGTGTTTTAAGCTCAGATTTTTGTGTCAGTGTGGGAATATCCTGTGGTATAACAAGCACTGAAGGCTGATCAACTAAGGTTTCATGCATGTGTTGAGGCCAGCTGAGGAGAAATTATTTATAACCACATTGCTCATTTATTGTACTTAAATAATCTAATGAATAATTAAGAATGAATTAATAAAGCTATTTGCCAGATAGAATACTGTCCATAAAATTTAAATGTATCTCCTCCCTGCATTGCAATATTCATGCTGTGTAAGCACTAATTTTTATACCTGCGTGAGCCAATGGAAGCTCTGCTTGGTAGAACCTGACCGAAATGGAGTCGTGTTCAGATTTCCCTGGGATGAAAACCTCTCCGGGGGTGTTAGATGGCTCTTGATGGTTCTTTTTCCTTCCAGTCTGGTTTCACACCTGAGTTTGCTGGTTTCCTTTTTTTCTGTTGGAAAAATTTAACTGGTCTCAAACTGGACCTGTCACAGGCCATGGGAAAATGGAAATGCAGCAGCTGATAGAATCACAGAATAGTTTGGGTTGGAACGGAACTTAAAGATCACCTTGTTTCACCCCCTGCCATGGGCAGGGACACCTTCCACTATCCTAGGTCTCTCCAAGCCCCATCCAGCCTGGCCTTGGACACTTTCTGGAATGGGGCAGCCACAGCTCCCCTGGGCACCCTGTGCCAGGGCCTCCCCACCCTCCCAGGGAACAATTCCTTCCCAATATCCCATCCATCCCTGCCCTCTGGCACTGGGAAGCCATTCCCCTGTCCCTCCATCCCTTGCCCAAAGTCCGTCTCCAGCTCTCCTGGAGCCCCTTTAGGCTCTTGAAGGGGCACTAAGGTCTCCCTGGAGCCCTTTGAGATGGGGGAAGCTGTAGAGAGAAGACTGGGGTGAAGAGCGGATTTCCGGGATGAAGGAGGCTCTTGGTAGGCTGTTGGTTTTGGAGAAGAAAGAGGAGGAGAGGGCAAAGCAAGTCCTGTAGCAAAATTTGATTTTTAAAGCCGTTTGTGAGCAGGTGGATTTTCGTGGCAGGCAGAGATGTGTGGGGAGCTGTTGAGGAGAAGGCAGGGCCGGGCACAGCGTTTGACCAGGGCTCTGCTGGCCGGTGCCTCTCGCTCCAAATCGTTTTCCCACACATCTCTCTCGGCATGCAGCTGTTTCTTTCTGCTGGTTCCATATCTACAAAGTTGCTTTCCCGGAGAAAGTAGGAAAAAAAAACTTCTCTAAAGCTACTGATGCTCACATCAGGTCTTTTAACCTATTTCAGGATGGTTTAGGCTGAGTAAACGCAACAATAGATCTTGACTTTGCTCTACCCCTGGGGCTCTTGCAGCAGGTGATGGACTGCAGCAGGCTCTGCCTTTTATTTCTCCCCGAGTGCTTCCAAGGGATGTTAGTTCAAGGGGGAAAATATATTTCCTTAGTGATTTTATAGCTTTTGTGGGTATTTGCTGCCTCCTTGTGACAATACAAAGATGTATGGTGCTGTTCTTCTGAAATACAAGGGTACTGTGGTGAGCGTTTCAGGAGGAGTTTTTATTAGTCTTTAATTGTTAATTCCTTGCTGTGTTTTCTCATGAAACCATGGCTGTGGTCCCAGAAATGGGCAGGAAAGAGAAACCGATGAAAGACTCTGGGACATGCAGACTTGTGCAGAGTTGCATTTTGGAAAGGGGATTTGGTAATAAAGGTGATCCTCTTAGTTCTCCACTCTAGCTTTGTTCCCCGAGGGAGTAAATAATACGTAGGGAGACATATTTACAGTGCCACTGTAAATGTGGCACCTGGGGACGTGGTTTAGTGGTGGCCTTGGCAGTGCTGAGTTAATGGCTGGACTTGATGATCTTAGAGGTCTTTTCCAACATAAAAGATTCTGTGAGTCTGTGAAATCAACCCAAAATAAGGGGTCCAACAGTTTTCACATTGCTGAGGTCACTTTTTTCCTAGAAAGGGGCCATCCTTACAGCAGTTAAGGATATTTTGATGTGCATCTTCCATTTGGTGTGTGCATCTCCGGAGCTGTCTGATAGATACACGTGACTGGAGTGTGTTGCTGTGTGAAGGTGGAGACCTCGTTGAGGTTGGCTGTGAGTGGCACAAAGCAAGTTAATTTCATCTGTATCCCTGACCTCCTGAGAAACTCCTCCTGGAGCAACTCCTCTGAAATGGGTCATTTAACAGAGGTGCTTGAGATTAATGGCATTTTTGCCATTGGTGGCATTTTTCCTCTGCCCTTTGGACTTCCATCTCGTTTCCCCAAATAAAGGTGTATTGAGGAGGTAAACACGGATAAGCCGTGGCAGCAGCTTATGGTGCACATAAACTGCATCTAAAATCGTAAAATCGTGGTTTGGTTTGAGTTGGAAGGGACCTTAAAGCCCATCCAGTTCCATGGGCAGGGACACCTTCCACTATCCCAAGGTGCCCCAAGCCCTGTCCATCCTGGCCTTGGACACTGCCAGGGATCCAGGGGCAGCCACAGCTTCTCTGGGCACCCTGTGCCAGGGCCTCCCCACCCTCACAGGGAAGCATTTCTTCCCCCTATCCCATCCAGCCCTGCCCTCTGGCAGTTTGGATGCTTTCTTCTGAGATGAGGCTTCTTGACGGAGTCACGAGGTGAAGACAATTGCCTGGCAGGTGTTGGCTTTGGCAGCCTGTCCTGGGCACTCCTGCAGATATTTTGAATATATTTATTTTTCATAGTTAAATGTAATGTGGAGCCAGGATCACTTTCCCCTGCTGCCTTGAAAATTTTGTTGAATTTTCATTCTCCATTTGTATAATGATGTTACAATGTTACAGAAAACAAAGCAGACCAAAGATTTAGCTCATGGCTGGGCTAAGCTGGGCTTGCAAGGATGCACTTTGGTTTTTTGCTCTTCAGGGAGCACATTTAGATTTATTGAAGGAAAAGGGAGCTTAAAAGAAGGAAAAAAAGCTTAGCAAAGCCATAAAGTGTGGTGGCATTTGTGCTGTGGGAAGCTAACAGGAATTTAATGCCCCATCCCTGGAAATGTCTAAGGCCAGGTTGGATGGGGCTTGGAGCAACCTGGGATAGTAGAAGGTGTCCCTGCCCATGCAGGGAGTGGAACTGGGTAGGCTTAAAGGTCCCTTCTAAATCCAACCATTCTGTGATTCTATGAATCCCAAAACAAATGTGAGCACTCAAAAATTTTTCTATTCCTTCATTCAGTTGTGCCCATGCAAGTGTGGGATAAGTGAAAATCCATCTCGTACAAGTGTAACCTTCTCCTGGAGAGAAATACTGTTTGCAGGTGCTATGGGCAGTCTGCTGTAAGAAATAGCAAGCTGGTGGTATGAAATCCTCAGTCCTGGACAATGCATGTTTGCTTCTGTCCTGCGAGGAGCAGGGAGATGGACTTGATCTTTATGGGTCCTGTGAAACTATGATATTCTATGATTCTTCAACAAAATAGCAATTAAAGATTTAGTGTCTATACCTTTTAGTTACTAGAGGCACATCTTTTTTTACTGCAAAACTCAGTAGTAATCCAGGACCTTAAAAAAAGGAAAATAGCCATTAAAATGCTTGTCTAAACTATTTGTGTTTGTAGAAACATGGCCAGGCTTTTACAGTGCAAGAATGTCAGATTTTAATATTTAGAGAAAGTGTGGTTGAAGTGATTTCTTAAAATGAAAGAGACAAAAAAAATCTCTCCATGCTCTCCTTAAATTTAGAAAGAAATGGGCACTGTAGGAGTCTTTAAAATCTGTGCAGATATTTTAATGCTGAAGTCACAGAATCCCAGACTGGTTTGGGTCAGAAGGGACCTCAAAGCTCATCTCTTCCACCCCCTGCCATGGGCAGGGACACCTCCCACTGTCCCAGGGTGCTCCAAGCCCTGTCCAGCCTGGCCTTGGGCACTGCCAGGGATCCAGGGGCAGCCACAGCTGCTCTGGGCACCCCATGCCAGGGCCATGAAGTCAAACAAGTGCAAATTTTTAGTATTTTATGCTATATGATAGTAAAGCATGTTTCTGTGCATATCTAAGCCTGAAAAATGTAATCCCATCACTGACTGGCTGTCTTTGGGTGTCTGTGCCCAATCCATGGAGTTCTCATAACGTGTACTCTGTAGATGGAGAGACAGCAACAAGAACAGTCTCCTCACCTTTTGCATTTCTCAGGGAATGGTTCCTGCTGTCTACCCTGCTTTTTAATTGTAGGTATTTCCAAGTCACAGTATCACAGAATCATTGAGGCTGGAAAAGCCCTCTGAGATCATCGAGTCCAGCCACTCCCCCAGCAGTGCCAAGGCCACCACTGACCACGTCCCCAAGTGCCACATCCACAGGGCTTTGAAATCCCTGCAGGGATGGGGACTCCACCCCTGCCCTGGGCAGTTCCAATTCCTGACCACCCTTTCCAGGCAGGAATTTCCCCAGTGCCCACCCTGCCCCTCCCCTGGCCCAGCCTGAGGCCGTTCCCTCTCCTCCTGTCCGTGTTCCCTGGCAGCAGAGCCCGACCCCCCCGGCTGCCCCCTCCTGTCAGGGTGGAGTGTGAGAATATCTTTGCAGTCCTTTGCAAGGTCTCGCTTCAAGAGAAATCTCTGTTGGAGCATCCAGAGCCCAGCAGTTGATGTGAATGCTGCACTTGAGCAAATAACTCATCTGTTCTGGTCAATCTTCCTTTCAATGGAAACTTTCCTTTGAACTGTCTTTCCGTATGTGCTGGAACATGGGAAGAGGTCTGGAGATGTTTTCTGTAACCCATCAGTGCAGTCCTTGAGGAAAGAGGCTCTGCTGGGGTTCAGATTTTAATCTTAGCTTGTGTGCCTTGAAGTTGCTCCTTAGGTATTCAGTGTGATAAGATCATAACTGTCAATACAGTCGTTATTATTATTATTATTGTTGTTGTTATTAGTGTTACTATTACTGCTTTTTGTTATATCTGCTTCCTTGCGGTTTCCCTAGAAATTGATAAATCTGTTCATCCTTTTTTTCCCCTCTTTTGACTGAAGAAAACAAGTACAGATTGGGGGCAATCAAGAAATGCCTATAGTTCTGCAACAGCCTGTTTAAAAGAATTCACCTACTTTACACTGTATCTTATTTTTGTAATTCGGAAAAAAATAATAATCAATTTTCTCTGCTTCTTTCAAGGCTTTTCATTTTGGGGGTTATCCTCAATTAAAATATCACCAGAGACAGGCAATAGTGGCTTTTTGAATCCGACTAAATCTTTCAGCCTTACTGTCTTTTAAGGAAGTCAGATAGAGAACTTTGGAAGAACAGTTTTCCCTGAAAATATCTGTCATTCCTTACTGGGTATCGCAAGCACTGAACTGTGCTGGATTATCTTTCATCAATGTATCTCTAATTATTATTTAACTTTTCATTTCCTAGAGTTTTTCAGCTGCCAGTATGTTATGAACAAGGGCAATAAAATATTATTTTCTATTTTTTTTTCCTTTCATTTCCAGTTGTTTCCTGTCATTGCTCCTGGTGGCAGCTGTGGTTTGGAAGATTAAACAAAGTTGCTGGGCATCACGACGGAGAGAGGTGAGAAGGATAAAATGTTGTTCCTAAATGTCTTTTTAATAGTTGTTCTCTCTAGTATTTATTCACATATGCGTCACATTAACCTTAAATTGAAGGCTAAGCTAATTCAGTTAAGGCTGCTGTTTAGGCCTTTAGTGTATTTTTGATTACAGTTTCAGTGACAAATTATGTTATTTTAGTATCCTGATGCTGCAGTTTCTGTGAAGCACCAAAAAAATAGGGGTGAATATCCTGAATTCCCAGAAATTCTATTTCTAGACAGCATAAATACAAAACCACATAAATTAGGAGATTCTCTACATCTGTTTCAAAATAGGAAACAGAAAATAGAAACATTAGCTCTTGCTTTAATAGGTTAAAAAAAGAAGTCAAATCCCCGTTTTCAAATTAAACCTTATCCAGATATTTTGGGTGGTTGGTTTTTTCCCCCCTGGAATATTAGGAGCATAAGAAAAAGGTGTGGAAGCCACCCAGGATTTGGAAAGCTGTAGTTTACTGCTTAAAAATGTGAATTTTAGAGCCAAAGTTTTTTCTTCTTCACCTACCCATGGTCCAGACGAGCTTCACAACTTTTTGTGTTTGCATCATGTAAATGACTTTGTGCTTTACACCCCCAAAATCTGGTTCCTCCTTGTTTACCCCAATTTATTTTTTTTCGCTGCCTTCTTTTCTTGCTTCTCAATGGAACCTGATTTCCTGTTCCACCCAAAGCACTCAGGGATACCAGGGTGAGGTGGCCAATTGTTGTGGCACACAGAATGTGTCCTTGGTCCTCATTTTTCAGCACAAATGCCAAATACCTGAGTTGTGTTTGTAGGGAAGTCCTGTGTGCCACAAGCAACCGACCCCACGTTCATTGGGTTTTCTTGGTGTGCTAAGTGCTAAAAGCATGGAAGGAGAGCCCTGTGTAATGTACAGGTGTCAGAGGTTGGTCTGGGCTGCACCTGGAATTATTTTTAGGAGCTTTGTCTTGTTTTAATCTGTTTATTTCTATGCAAAATGAGGGAAGCCGGACATTATTGGAGCGAGTCCATGTGCACTTTCTATGTATAGTTATCTATATGTCATCACCTGAGGCCAGATTCCCTAAGGAATGAGGTGTTTCTTCCCTGCTTTGGGATTTTCAGGTGACATCTGCCCATTCTTATAGGTTTTCCTCCCAGCTATCCTGCTGGGATGAAGCTCTTGGCAGCTGCAGACACCCAGCCATGTCACTGTTCTGTTCAAGAGTGGTTTGTTCCCACATAGGAGTTGATCAGGAGGATTTGGGGGATTAATTTTTACAGTGTTGGAATTCTTTGCAAGTCCCTGTTTCCTGCATGTCTTCAAAAATCTGTAGCTGGTTGTACTTTGCAGTGCAGTGGTGTGAATAATACGAATTTATTCCATATGAGGAGCTCTTCTCTGGTAGTAAAGCAGGATGATGTCTGATAACTCTTCTCCTCTTCTTCCTCTTTCTGCTTCAGATGTTTCTGCTCTTACTGGTGAACTCGCTGCAGAATATAATCATTGCTTTTCAAACAGATAACCCTTAATCTTGGAAATAATGGAAGTCTTTGAGGTTTTATGTATTCTCTGAAGGTAGATAAATTTTTACTAGGGCAGCTGGTTTTTTCCTGCTCGCTTTCTTGGCAAGAAACTAAGCTGGAGTCAGCATAACATTCCCTGTGGCTCCTGGGGTTAAGTGTTATCTAGGAATGTATAAGGAATATAGACTGAGAAGTAAATACTGTGCTTTGGAGCTCAGTTAAAGTATTTGAGCAATGGCCTTAGTGAGAAATGTCTCTATAAATTAAGTTACAGTCTGATGCATGTTTTAAGGAAAAAAAGCTGGAGTACTGGCAACATATTGGCATGTTTCAGTCTAAATTCAATCTACATGTGTGGCTGTTTGACAGGCAGTTCATCAGGGTGGTGTTTTCCAGGCACATTCCTGTCTTCTGCTGTTAGTTATCTTGCTCTCTCTTTTTATCTAGTGACTCTATCTTGTAACTCATGGATCTCTGCTGTTCCATTCATCTTCTGTTAGAAATACTTACAGATCTTGAGGAAACAGCTAAAAAATCTTTGTCATGCCATAATTACATATATTAATAAAGACTGTCTCCAGAAACAAAAGTCCACCCAAAAATTTGCTATCTGAGATGATTTTATAGTTTGAAGGTAGAGTTTCTTTGTACTGATTCTCAATAAACCAAAGCAAAGGCCTCTTTAGTAGATAAAAATAATGATCAATGCCCCATCCCTGGCAGTGTCCAAGGCCAGGCTGGACGGGGCCTGGAGCACCCTGGGATAGTGGAAGATGTCCCTGCCCATGGCACGGGTTGGAACGAGAAGATCTTCAAGGTCCGTTCCAACCCAAACTGTTCCATGATTCTACAAAGGGCTGCAGCCCTGAAGGAAGATCTTTCTCTGGTTTGGGCTGTATTTTTAGCAGCAGTCAAGTTACAATCACCTGTTTCCCATGTGCTTGTTCTCTAATCTGAACCCAGAAGTCAGTAAAATATGATGCAATGTGCAGGTGATTCCCAGCTATCCATCACTTCTGCTTCCCACAGAAGCATTGCAAGCGCCCGACTTCTTCTCACAGTGCAGTGAAAAGCTGATCGCTGAGGCTTCTTCTGAGATATGTGTAGGCCAGAAAAAGGAGTGTGCTGACAGGTTTGGTAGTCAGAATTACTCAGGCAGGATTGCTTGGAAGATGTGGTGGGAGAAGGCAAACAGCTGTGCTGGGTGGGGCTGGTTGATGGAACACAGCAGCATCATTTGGTTGAAACCAAGTTTGCTTTGCTCCTTATGGAGAAGGCAGCATGCTACAAATCCAAAATCTCCATCAGGATCTTGTAAATGTACAAGATTCTCCCGACTTCTTTCCTTTTCTGTATTTCAGCTAAACTTCTCTGCCCCGCTGCTTGCCTGTGCCCGTGTCAGTGCTTCTCAGCCTCCTGGCTCAAGGGTCTGTTGGGTGTGCAAACACGACGTAGCCAATGTGGACTTGTAGGAAGATGAGTTTGGAATGCTGAGCGAAAGTTCAGGCCTTGCAGAGTGTAAAACTTGACCTGAAGTAAAAATGGGAATGATTTGTGTCATATCAGGCATTCAGGAGATGGGGTTGTAAACTGTGTGTTTATTCCCTTGCCATTAAACTCCACGTTTGAGTATCTTCAGACGTCTTAAAAAGGGAAAATAGAAATAAAAAGGTAGCTTTTATAGGAGGCTTAGAATGAGGTGAATGACATTAGGAAATAGGGATAGGAAACCTTTCTGTCTTGTCTATAGAAAATGACATGTTGAAGGAATCAAGGTGGTGATAGAGAATAATGTGCAAAGTATGAGCATGGTGTTAGAATTTTAATACGCTCATCTGCTGTCAGGAATTTTCTGTCCTGTTGTTCTGTTTTTGCATCCAAATCCTCTTCTCTTCACCCTCAGTCTGCTTTGTTTCCTTCACTTGGAGCAAGGAATAGCTCCCTCCCAGCAGAGGGAGCGTGGCCGACCCGGGGTGGTGAGGGCCAGCTGGGTCACTCCCTGTGCCTCTTCGGAATGTGGTGGGAGTATCAATAGCAAGCACCTACAGAGATAACTAAATTTGGATGTCTAGAGCTCAATTTCACCCTTAACATAAAATGATCTATATTTTGCCTCCTTTCTTGCCAAGACTATCTAAGACTGAATATTTTTACTCTGCGAGTCACCCAGTTATTCAGGATGGGGTTTGTGTATTGATTTACTGCAGGAATTATCCTTCTCCTTCTTGACCTCATTGCTGAAACTTTTTTCCCTCCCAAGTGTATTCAAAACTTAGTAGTGCTTCTGTTTCCACTGGCGTCCTCCCCTGTAACATCCATGCACACGGAATACCATGTAGGCAAGCAGATTTCTGTGGTTTTTACAGCAAAGATGTTCCAGGGGATGTGTGCTGTGTATTATTTACTGCCCTGCCTTCCTTTTCTTCCCCTTCCTGCTCTCACCTGTTAGTATTTCATTCTTGTCTTAGATCTTCTCTCTCAGACTATGATTAAGGGCATCCTTGGTCAAAGAAAAAGCTTTAGATTTGAAATATTTTCAAACTAACTGTAATTCAGGCTCTTCGTCATTGTTTAGAGTCTCCAGTGGTGTTTTGGACCAGGATTTGCTCCAAGGGATTTGGTATCAAACTTATGCAGAAATATTAAAAGGTCTGGCAACAAATATCTCTAGATTTGGGCAGTCACAGATGCTTTGGAGGGTTTAGTGGTATATTCTCCAAGCTCCCAGCAGTCATTTGCCATGTAGACCTTCTTGTTCCATAGCACTGACAGCACTATTTGGTATCTGTCAGCAGAAAGAAAATATTAAGCTTGGGTTTGGGGTGGTTTGTAGAGAAAACAATAGGAGGAGTGAGAAATCACAGCCAGCAGGTGACTGAGGAGGTCAAGTCACATGGTGAGCACACTAATTTCTCTCGTTACGGTGGGAAACATAAGCCTGAGTATCTTTTATTTATGCAGTTAAGGTGGGTTTACTTCCCAGAATAGCTATTCCCAGGTCAATAGACTGAAGTGATGGTGGCTGTGGGGTTTTAATAACTGTATGTAAATTTCCATTTCCTGCATTTATGAGTAGTAAAATAAGACCACAGTGTTACTATTAGGTGTAACAAGTCATTGGAGTACTGTGTCCACACTACCCTCAGCAATGTTTTGGGTGTTGCAGATGGTGGAGAACACCACTGCAAGATTTATTTGCTATCTGGAAGATAAGCAAGAGTTTAAAGCATCACAAATTCCTCATTTTCTCCAAGGAAGAACATATTGAGGTTTGGTGATGCGAATCAGTGGCTGTGGAAAGGAATCGTAGAAGATTCATGATGGGACGAGGATCTTGTAAAGGATCTGCCAGAAGTTTAAACAGTATGTCCCTGCCCATGGCAGGGGATTGGAGCTAGATGAACTTTAGGTCCTTTCCAAACCAGACCAGTCTGTAACACCCAATGTCTGCAACTGTAAAAAAGTGAAAAACTGTTTTGTTTTTCTCTTCTTTTTAATGGCAAGAGTGGCAATGCCAATGATTTATATTTTTAGAAACATGGCTCTCAGAATCAGTGCTTTTGGAAGGACCTTTTCTAGGTCAATCACATGGTGCAATTCAGTGACTCGTACTAGGCAGGAGGTCAGATCAAATAATCGTAACTTTCCGCTCTCCCTAAATTCAAAATCCATGAATGGGAGCCAGCTCATAGTGCCAGGAGGCTTTTTCCGAAATACAAACACTGTGTGCTCTGCAGTGATCCATGTGGCTTTGGTCACCAACTGAAGGAAATTGTAGCAGAAATAAGAGATGCCTTGAAGAGGAGAAACATCCCAAAATATTAGTGTTGACAAGAGATTCCCGCTTAGGGGGGAAATTGATGGTCTGTTTTTGTTTGAACATGCTCCTGTCACTTCTGTGCCCAGTGGAGCTCATCTTGGAGGAACTTGCAGATGGCCAGTTCCAGCTGACCAGTTGGATCTTCAATCTCTCCGTGTCGGACACCATCACATCGGGCTGGCAGACACAGATGTGGTGCTGGCAGACAACTGAGCTCTTGTTAGAGAGTCTTCAGTGGGGTTGGTCCTAGAGAGTTAAGTTCATTTTATATCCCAAAAAAGAACTGGTGGGAACTCGAGCAAAGATGAAGCTGGAGTATCAAATTAGATGAAGCTCAAGTATCATCCTTGGGATATCAACCCATTGGCTCGAATGTTCTGTTTGGCAGGGGGTGGAACTGGATGGGCTTTTAGGTCCCTTCCAACCCAATCCATTCCATGATGCTATGATTCTATCAAGCCCATCTCTAGGAGAGTTCAACCTTGTTTAAAAATAGCTCATGACTACAGGTGAATTGAAGTTGTTCTCATTTCAGACTCCAAGGTCTCTTTCTGATGGTAGGCATCAGCTGTACAGGTATCTAATTTAGTTATTTGGAAAAATCAGGGAGGGATTGTGTAATTATTCCAGAAGAGCTCTACCAAGCCAAAGCTTCATTGTGCTATTGTGTAATTATCAGGTATTGGTGTATATTTTAGTCTGCATGGACTAGATCCTTCTGGTCTTTTAAAAAGAAATTATCTTATTCTTCTTATTAAAGGTCAGGATTTCTATGCCCTCCTACTGGGCATGATTATGATGAATAACTTGCTTATCTTAATCAGCCCTGAATTAAATATCTTCTGTCATTTCAGCATGAGGCAACTTCCCAGCAGCTTTGCTTTCTGGTTTGTTATAGTTTTGTAGTGTGGAAATGCCTGTTGAGAAGGATTTGAACATTAATTCTCTCCTCCTCTCTCTTTCAACATAGCCTGCAAAGTCAGTTACAAAACTAATTAGCTAACATTAATGTGTGCACTGCTCTAGGGGCTTAAAAACTTAATTTTCAGTGATGATGAAAGCATCAGAGAAAATTGTTTGTTTGTTGACTTACATGGTAGTTAGTGTAATTGTAGCTAAATGCTTTAAATCACTTAGTTCTGAGACACTGTGGCTCATCTTCATGGAATATTTATGGCTTGTATGTTTATTTTTTGCTGATGCCAATTTTTATTTTGGAAGGTAACTCCATTGTCTTTTCCCCTTCCCCCCAAGGTCACCAAGTTATGATGGCATAAGGCAAATGTTCTTACAGCAGGATCTGTATGTTACTTCCAATAATGAACAGTGATTCTCCTATGGAGCCAGGCTGGGAGAGCTGGGGGTGTTCAGTCTGGAGAAGAGAAGGCTCCAGGGAGACCTTAGAACCCCTTAGGGCCTAAAGGGGCTCCAGGAGAGTTGGAGAGGGACTGGGGACAAGGGATAGAGGGACAGGACAAGGGGGAATGGCTTCCCAGTGCCAGAAGGCAGGGATAGATGGGATATTGGGAAGGAATTCCTGGCTGTGAGGGTGGGGAGACCCTGGCACAGGTTGCCCTGAAGAGCTGTGGCTGCCTCATCCCTGGAAGTTGGATGGGGCTTGGAGCACCGTGGGATAGTGGAAGGTGTCCCTGCCCATGGCAGGAGGTTGGAATTAAATGGTCTTTATGGTCTCTTCCAACCTAAACCATTGCATGATTCCATGGGCCCTGAGCACCTGTTGGAGCTGGCCCTGCAGACATGCAGATCCATCAAGCTGCCACTGCCACCAGGGCTGGAACCTTCTCCATAGGTCCTTGGGAACCTGGTGAGGGTGGTGTCCCCTTTCCACACCGATTGTCAGCAGCCTGCAGTTTTGGGAGATGTCATTGCAGGTGAGTTCTGGGACGTGTCCTCCCAGCTAAGTTAATCATGCCTGAAAATAGGTTGTTGATAGTTTATGTGCACATGGAAATAGTTATTTGTGCATAAATGGGACATGCTGCCTGCTGAATTCAAATGGAGCCCTTGAAGCAAAAGGATTGGCAGGAATAAGCTCAAAATACCAGTCTGAACAACCCCAACTAACTCAGCCTTTACTCATAGGTCTTCCATCCCTCTAATCATCTACATCTTCCTTATCTTTCTCCCCTTGCTGTGATGCTGGAGCTGGGGCTTTCTGTAGACTTGCTGTGGTTTGTGAGGGCTCTGGGTTTTAGGCCATCCCTGCAGTACTGACAGGGGTGTGGCTCAGAACACACAGCTGATTTTGGAGTCTCCTCGGTTTTAAAGTTGGCTGTGGACAGCATGGAGAACACAGCGCATGGTTTTGCTTGTTCATGGGGGGAGCTTGATTTTTTCCAAGGTGGTACAGAACTACAGGATCAGAGACCCAGTCCAGCAGGGGCTTGGTCATAACCGTATCTTTGAGGCACCATCTAAAATTCATTGCAACCTTGAAGGTTGTCATATGGATATTCAAGGATGACTTCTAATAGTATTTGTCTCATCAGGACGAGAGGAAATGGCCTCAAGCTGTGCCAGGAGAGGTTTAGGGTGGATACAAGGAAAAATTTGTTCACAGAAAGGGCTTTCCAGTCCTGGCACAGCTGCCCAGGGCAGGAGTGGAGTTCCCATTCCTGGAGGGATTTCAGAGCCGTGTGGATGTGGCATTTGGGGACGTGGGTTATTGGTGGCCTTGGCAGTGCTGGGTTAATGGTTGGACTCAATGGTCTTAGAGGGTTTTCCAGCCTTAATGATTCTGTGATTCTATCAAAGTAAAGGAATGTGTAGCTTGCTCTGTTGGAATGTCTTCAACAAATGTTCTTCTCAAGCCAAATGTATGTCCTCAGGATGCTCGGAGTAGCCGTACTTCTAAAAAGATCAATCTGTGGGTCCAGAAATACCTGAATTTCAGAAATACCTTGAAAAATCAGAGCTACAAATTTCCTGGGGCAAAACCCACTGTTGATCAGACCATCATCTCCCCTGGCTGAAGTTCACCTCCTTTGACTGTGGGCTGGTGTAATGGTACCAGGCATACCAGCAGGCACACTCGGGCTGCCTGGCCTCAATACATCCTGTCTGCTGTAATTTTCTCCCCATCCTGTGGGATCCTGCTTGCTTTGCTTTCACTCTCCATTAAAATGAAAGCTCATTCATGCCTGCTGCTCGCTTAACACAGCCATGGTTCTAGAATCATAGAATGATAGAATGGTTTGGCTTCTAAGGGGCCTTGAAGCTCATTTCGTTCCCCCACCTGCTGTGGGCAGGGAGACCTTCCACTATCCCAGGGTGCTCCAAGCCCCATCCAGCCTGGCCTTGGACACTTCCAGGGATCCAGGGGAAGCTGCAGCTTCTCTGGGCGACCTTTACCAGTACTTCACTACTGTCCTCCTTGAGTTCCTACTGTTTTCCTTCCTGGTGTGTTTTCCTTCCTGGAAAAAAAATTGAGACAAATTGCTCGTGTAAATACTGGAGTTCATCACGAGTTCTAGATTGCTGCTTTGATAAGCTTGTTTTTAAAGCCATTCTTCATAAGGAGCAAATAAAATCCAAAATGTGTGCCTTTCTTCTGGAAAAACCACCGTTATTTCATGGCTGAAAATATCAGAGCCCTCTCCCCAAGCTCCTGGAGCCCTGTGCTTGTGAAACGGTCTCTGCAGAGGGCAGTTGCTGAGATGGATGTAACAGGATGGTTATATGGAGCCTGGTGGCTGTTTTATGGTAGGAATAAAATGTCCAGGCTTTTCTTGTCAGGAAGCACGGCATAGGTTATATGAGTCAATTAACCTGGTAACCTGGATAGCTGTTTGTCTTCTCCGTGAGGGCCTGCACTGCTGCCTGACAAGGCTTTCCTCACTTCCTCAGGAGGATTTTCTCCCATCAGTAACACACTCTTCATTTTAGATTGTCCATTACTCAACATGTGTGAATAATAAAACTCCTGGTAGGAATCACTTTGTCTGAAGGGTTCCAGGCCGGATTGGGCTGGGCCTGGAGCATCCTGGTCTAGTGGAAGGTGGAACATAGCGGGGGGGGAACAAGATGGTCTTTAAGGTGTCTTCCAACCCAAACCATTCCATGATTCTGTGATATGGAAAAAAAATCAAGTTCAATGCAAATGAAAGCTGTGCACATTCTCACAGTTTGCAGTTATTTAAATATTAAAGGCCAGAGGTGTATTCCAGGACAGGCTTTTTGATGTTATTTCTTTCTAAGCCTGTCAAACATTTTGCCTTTAAAATCCTCTTCCTGAGTGATTTTAAATATTCCCAGGTTGTCCTATTAATCGTGTCATCTGGAAAACAAGGGTTGGCTTGAAAGACTATTGAGGTTCATTATCTGAAATCTCAGAAAGCCCATCATTAGGAGTGAGGGAAAGGCAGGTTCTGGGGTATCAGGATGTTAACAGCTGCTGACTTGTAAAGCCATGCTCAGCCTCTTGACTGGGGAAAAGTCACAATTTCTCCCTTACGGCATCATAAAATCCTTTAATTAAAATTTTGACACACCAAACAAATATTGGAGGATAGATATATGTCTGGGTTAGACAGGCATGGTACAAGCCTTGCGGGAGAGAGTGACATTCAAGTTACAGAACAATTATTTCTTAAATTAATTCTTAATTTTTAGGGGGAACTTTGTAACATGACTTGTTACACCAGAAGCTGGTGTTAGGAAAAGGATGTTCCCTTAGGCATTTGCTGCTTTGGTTGCATCCTGGACCTCTGATTTTACCTGGTTTGGGCATTTTTATGCTCAGGTGAGACCCCCCCTGCAGAGCTGCCCCAGCCCTGGGGCCAACAGCAGAAGGACGTGGAGCTGCTGGAGAGAGCCCAGAGGAGGCCCCGGAGCTGCTCCAGGGCTGGAGCCCCTCTGCTCTGGACAAAGGCTGGGAGAGCTGGGAATGTTCCCCTGGAGAAGGGAAGGCTCCAGGGAGAGCTCCGAGCCCCTGGCAGGGCCTGAAGGGGCTCCAGGAGAGCTGGAGAGGGACTGGGGACAAGGGCTGGAGGGCCAGGAGCCAGGGAATGGCTTCCCAGTGCCAGAGGGCAGGGCTGGATGGGATATTGGGAAGGAATTGTTCCCTGGGAGGGTGGGGAGGCCCTGGCACAGGGTGCCCAGAGCAGCTGTGGCTGCCCCTGGATCCCTGGCAGTGTCCAAGGCCAGGCTGGACATTGGGGCTTGGAGCAGCCTGGGACAGTGAAAGGTGTCCCTGCCCATGGCAGGGGGTGGAACTGGATGATCTTTAAGGTCTCTTCCAACCCAAACCATTCTGTGATTCTATATTCTCAAAGCTACTTTTGACTTCAGTAGGAGTTGTGTTGCCGAATTGCACATTTTCTTTAGTAAAATAACTTCCTTTGAAGAGCTAATAGCTTTTAGTTCGTCAGTCTCTTGGACATCTTCATCAGGACAGCTTGTTCATTGATTTTATAGCCATTAAACAAAGCACTTTGCGATAGCTGAAGGGGACAATTACAGGAACAACAACCCAGCAATCTGTTTCACACTTGCTTTCGTCTGCAATCTGCTGGTGTGCTTTAAATACCCGAACACTCCTCGTGTCCTTTTACCCAAGTGTGAGTTACACACAAGTTTGCTTACGAACACTCCGTTTGTGAGGATTTGTTCGCTTTTTCCTTCGTGACAGTATCTACAATCTGCTCAAAATGCCTTTTTCCTCCCCTTTCTTTTTTTCTTTCAAAAATTAAGGAAAACTTTATCACATGCCTTTTATGGCAGTAAAATTTTACAGTTTTCTTAACTAGACTGAGAGCCATAGAAGCTCATACACCCCCCAAGCTTATCTGCATTGACCTCATCATGCCTTGCCTGCCCCCCAAGTTACAGAGATGGTCCTCTCATTTTCTGCACCGAAAAAGTCTCAAAATTAGACGTGATCTGGCAAAGCCAAGACCAAAAAAGGTTCCCAGAGGGTTGTGATTAGTGGCACAGGGTCTGGTTGGAGGCCTGTCACTACTGGTGTCCCCAAGGTTCTGTACTGGGCCCAGTGTGGTTTGACTGGTCCGTCAGTGATTTGGATGAGGGGTCGGTGCCTCCTCAGCGGTTCCCTGATGACAGAGCTGGGAGCAGCGGCCGGGCCCCGAGGGATCCGTGGGGCCCCGAGGGATCCGTGCTGCCCTTCAGATGGACCTCGACAGGTAGGAGAGATTGGCAGAGAGAGAGGAACCTTCTGAAACTGAGCAGGGGCAAATGCCGGGTCCTGTGCCTGGGGAGGAACAACCACCGGGTCCTGGTGGGCAGCCACTGTCCCTGAGCCAGCAGTGTGTCTTGGGGATCAAGAAGGCCAGGGGGATCCCAGGAGGCATCAGGAAAGAGCAGTGCCAGCAGGGCAGGGATGGGATCCTGCCCCTCAGCCCTTGTGAGGCACATCTGGGGTGGTATGTCCAGCTGCGGCCTCTTCAGGACAGGAGGGAGGACATGGATATCCTGGAGTGGGTCCAGAGGAGACTGCAGAGATGAGGAAGGGCCTGGAGCATCTCCCTGCCCGGGAAAGGCTGAGGGAGCCGGGGCTGCTCAGCCTCGAGAGGAGCCCCAGCTGAGAGGGGCCCTCAGCCCTGGGTGTCCCTGTCCATCCCTATCCATCCTTGTCTGTCCCTGGGTGTCCCTGTCCATCCCTGTCTGTCCCTGGGTGTCCCTGTCCATCCCTGTCCATCCCTGTCTGTCCCTGGGTGTCCCTGTCCATCCCTGTCCGTCCCTGGGTGTCCCTGGGTGTCCCTGTCCATCCCTGTCTGTCCCTGGGTGTCCCTGTCCATCCCTGAGTGTCCCTGTCTGTCCCTGGGTGTCCCTGTCCATCCCTGTCCATCCCTGTCTGTCCCTGGGTGTCCCTGTCCATCCCTGAGTGTCCCTGGCTGTCCCTGGGTGTCCCTGGCTGCAGGGAGGGCTCCAAGCAGGGCCCAGGCTCTGCTCCGGGGCCCAGCAGTGGCCCCAGAGGAACGTGCAGGGCCTGAGCCCAGGAAGGGGGTGGAATTGGATGATCCTTAAGGTCCCTTCCAACTCAAGCCATTCTGGGATTTGGTGATTCTGTGACTTCGTTCTGTCCAAACAGTGTTGCTGGATAACAGCACCTTCCTTTTACCTTCTGCTGTGCTGGATGGGGGATATTTGGGGCACTATGCACTTTGTGGTGTTTTCTGTAGCACTTTTTGAGTGCTGCAAATGATCACTTTGGGCTTGGAGTGTCAGATTGCCCAGAATTAATGGGAAAATGTGGGTGGTGATGGTGGGAATTCTAGAGAGCGTTGGTGGTGCCTCAGTGTAGCTTAAAAGTATTGGATAACTGGTACTGCTGTAGTAAGTAGTGATGGGAAGTGTGTAAGGCTGTATGAGAGGTTTGAGCAGTTTCTGCATTTAAGGTTAAGAGCACTGGGTTTTCACATGCTGTTCGAAGTGTTTGCCTCTTCCCTTAATTAAGAGAGACACAGAGTCCCATTGGACCCCTTGCTTCAGGGAATTCCGGCTGCTGTCTCTCCTGAGATTAGTCACTGGAGCCAAAAAGAAGTGTGTCCACAGCTCAGCTGAAACTGAAACGCTGTTTCCAGTCCAGCTGCATAGAAAGTATCTATTTTTTTTGTGTTAAAAAAGGGGAAGCTGCATTGTAATGCTTAGAAGTGCTTAAGAGCACAATAAAAAGATGTCTTGTGTCATGAGGGCTTGTGGGGATTTGCCCGGGAAAAGGTATTTTATTTTAATAAAACATTTTGCAATAAGGACATGTTTGCCATTTTCTGTATTCAGCAAGGAAACAATAAAAAAAGAGGATTATTCAATAGAAGCCTGACAGCATTTTGCTGGTGCTGTTATAAAAAATAGCAACTTCATTCTTATAGTAGTTACATACTGCTGCTAGTTTAATTTTAAAATGATTCCCACAAATCCTGTGGAGGGGGAATCAGACAGGTGATGACAAACAACAGCTTAAAAAGTAAATAACTGCTTTATGGAGACTCAGTCAGATCATTTTCCCTCCCAGATGTGTCAGGCTCACATTGTGCATCCAGCTTTACTTCCAATAACTTGTTAAATTGTAGTAATGTGAATATTTACCATTATCTGTATACTTAAGCCTGTTAAAACCCCTGGAGGTTATTTTTCCATATTCACTGATATCCCTTTGTATTGGGCACAGCCTTTTCAATACGTTTGTCTTTCATCTTTGTGTTGGAACAATATGATGATAATATTTTTCTGTTTAATAAATTAGCAACTACTGCGTGAGATGCAACAGATGGCAAGTCGCCCCTTCGCCTCCATCAACGTTGCCTTAGAAACAGATGAAGAGCCACCAGATCTCATCGGGGGAAGCATAAAGGTGAGAGCTGGGGCTTTGGGATGGTCCTCACCATGATTAACCATGGATATTTAACACAATAATCCCAAATCCTCTCATTTTTTTATATACCTGCAAGAAACTGTAAGTCCAGGAGGTCCAACAGGTACCATTTTAATTTGCTTTTATCCCTTCAGATATTCAGTCATAACTTCTGGGCTGGTTCAGATTAAAGTTATACTGATGTTGGATTTGAAGTGTTGGGTTTGCCTTGTTAGTTTTTATGCTCTGAAATAGAGAAGAATTCAGCTTTACAACAGAGAACACTGGGCTGGTAATAGTTGTAGGTGCTGCAAATAGAAACCCTTTCCTGTGATGTCTCAAAACAGACGTGAATATAATCATGTCTGTGTACTGTAACAGTGTTAACATATTTCTAATTAAAAATATATATTCCAGTATACCTTGTGATTAGCAAAGGAGCATGAAGAAATCATTGTCATGCACCAGGCTGGCATATTCTTACACACAACACGTTGACATTTCAGGAAAAGTGTATTTAGCAGGTGACGAATTAATTCCAAGGTTTTTTGATGCTTTGACCAGCACAGACTTTTACACAAAAAGAAAAAATGAAGAACCTGAGAACACTGATTATTTTTCTTTCTCATCTGAAGCAGCTGGATGGTTTTATTTTATTTAGACTTAAGTTTTTGGAAGTCTTTCTCATTGGGCCTTAAGGTTAAGAAGGGTAGATGTAGATGGGATACTGGGAAGAAATTCTTCCCTAGGAGGGTGGGCAGGCCCTGGCACAGGGTGCACAAAGCAGCTGTGGCTGCCCCTGGATCCCTGGCAGTGTCCAAGGCCAGGCTGGACATTGGGGCTTGGAGCAGCCTGGGACAGTGGGAGGTGTCCCTGCCCATGGCAGGGGTGGCACTGGGTGGTATTTAAGGTCCCTTCCAACCCAGCCCATTCTGTAATTCTATGGTTAGTCCAGACACTAAGTTTCTCACATTCTCTTACTATAACAAGAGAGCTAGTTCGGGTTTACTTTAAAAAATACGTATATTTTAATTATTGTAAAGCACATGAAAGCAGTCTGACCCCAAAACTTCTGTTTGGTGAGTAATAATTTTTAAGTCTTGGCCTAAGTATCAGGAAATGCCACCATTAAGGTTGCCCGTATAGCTTTAGCTCTTCCTTATTTATGTGTAAATATGGTCTGTCATGGCAAGTTTTAATCAAGTTCCACTTGATCGGTGTCCTGCACCATGTTCTGGGTGGACATTGTGTAGAAACAGCTTTTCAATATATTGAATCACAGAATAATTAAGGTTGGAAAATCCCTCTAAGACCATTGAGTCCAACCACTCCCCCAGCACTGCCCAGGCCACCACTGCCCCATGTCCCCAAGAGCCACATCCGCACAGCTTTTAGATCCCTCCAGGGATGGGGACTCCACCCCTGCCCTGGGCAGCTGTGCCAGGGCTGGACAGCCCTTTCTGTGAAGACATTTTCCCCAGTTTCCAATCTAAACCTCTCCTGGTGCAGCATTAGGCTGTTTCCTCTCATCCAGTCTTGTGCCTGGTTTGGAGCATAGTGGAAATAAAGTAAAATTTGCAAAGGTCCTCAGTAGTTCAGGTGATTGAGTATCTGGACCTCTCCTTGGATGCTCTGACTGGTTCTCCTCCCCACTGACTTCCTTTTGACTCCAGATCCTCAGATTTTGTGATTTTTTAATAATTTCCCTGCTTCTGTCACGAGGCTGGTACTGGAAGTCATTGCCTCTAATAGCTCACCCAGACCTGGGAATCCACACTTGCAAACTTGGATTGTCTCTCACCACATTGGACTGAACCTTTGTTCCATTGCTCATCAGAAGAGCCGTGGGATGTGTATGGATGTTGCCATGGGCTGGAGGCAGATCTGGGAGGATGCAGCCCAGCTGCTGATGGTTTTGGGTTGCAGTCTCTCTGTCTAGGGCCCTTCCCTTCATCTTTTTCTGTTTTCTGGAAGTAAACTAGTTAAAAACACCTCTCTTCTTTCTCCTGTGGGATCAGGCTAGAACAAAGCTGTCCTAAACTTTTTGAACTCTGATAAGTTGTCTGCACTCAAACTACAGAGAGGATAAATTTTGGATCTCTTCAGTTCTGATGAGTGCGTTATTTCCTCTCTTGTTCTGCTGCCCTCATCTTGTCTGGCCTCCTTGGGTTACTGTAGAATGGATGAAGAAGCTGGTTTGAAGCATAAGTAAGACTGTGAAGAAATATCCTCTTTTAGACCTAGAAATTGTTATCAACTGGTAATTGCCTCTGTGCTGATAACTCACATACATGTTTCTGAGTCAATTTTGGGCACAAGTGAGATGGTCTGATTCATGCAAATGGCACAAACCTGGTACAGTAATCTGGAGCTGAGCAGATGAATGTGGACCTGTAATGTGTCAGTGGGTAACTTCATAAAATAATCAAGTCAGTGTTCTGAGTTGGAAGGGAACTTAAAGGTCATCCCATTCCAATTGCCTGCCATGGGCAGGGACCTCTGCCGTCATCAGCTGGCAGATGTGGGTGCAGAACAAGGACACCTCTACATGACAAGGAGAGTTACTAAATCTTACGGGGTTTATTTAGTTTTTTCTCATCTTGGAGAACTTGGGTGGGGAATAAAAGTAGTCATAAAAGGCTGGAGTGTTTCACAAAAGGAGAGGAGGCTCAGGAAGGTTGTGGGTTGGAAGCAAATTGGGGAATGATGCTTCTGAGATAGTCTGACCTGTTGGCTCCTGCATGGAAATGAATTTAAATAGAAATTAAAAACCAGGCTGAGTATCTATGGGGTGTTATGGTTTAACAGTAGCCAGCAACGAGGGTTTTTCTCCTCATCCCTTCTGCACCTGCATGGGAAAAAGCTCTTGGCAGGAGGGAGCTGCAGGAAGATGGGCTGGGGCGATACAGAATTGGACAACTGCGCTTTTCTTTGTGGTTGCTTTGTGGTCTGGCTGTTCTTTAACTCTTAGCCAAGAAAAGAGGGAAATGTTACTGTGGTGCTGGATGTTGGATCTGCCCTCCAGTTCCTCTGCCATCCACTATGTCAAAATCTGAGTCTTCATTTTAATGCAAGAAAGCCAGACCTGCATTATCATGAATTCACTGATGGTTTTCTTTCCCCGTGGGAATCAAAGCCGTTGGTTAATGACGAGCTGATTTGAAGGTTACAAAGGAGAAGTGGAAAATGCGATGTCTTGTCTGCAAGAGATTAATTTCCTATTCCATTGTCCATAGCCAGTTGGCAGCCAGTGTCAAGCTAGTTCCATCCTAAGCTAATGTTTTCCAGCTGGACAGTATTAGAACTGTGTTTTCAATTAGTATTTTTCCTGGGGTACTTAGGAGTAATAGAAAGTGATTTACTTGCAGGGAAGCAATTCCTATTAGAGGCTGCAGCTAGGCAACACATAACTAGCTGCTTTGGTTTATTTGCCACTCAACAAATACCCACCGAATTGCAAATCTGCCACTAAATTTGCTTAGTTATTACAAAATCTGTTGGCTACTCTCTGCAGCTCTTTGCGCGTTCAGAGGTGCTGAATATTGCAATTTTTTTTCTAGGAGTGTTTAACTTCCTTGGGTGCCTGGGACTCATCCAAGTGTCTGAACTCGTATTGCTGTAGCTCAGGCTTTTTTAGGGCTTGTTATCAAATTAATCTAAGTCTTGTAATCCTCTGCAGCCATTTTTAGAAGCTTTCCCGAAAGAATTTGGGAAGTTTATAATTTTGACATTGATTTCCACGTATCTTGAAGTTGCTAAAGGCAAGAAGTTACCTTGGAAAAAAACATGCACCGCCTAGCAAGCAAATGCTGAGGTTGAGCAAAGCACTTACAGGGTCAAAAAGAAAATTGTTGCATTGGGAAAAAATTACCCTGAAGTTGGAAAAAAATTATTTTGGAATCTTTTAGAGCAGAGCTGGAACAGCCTTTGCTGTGCTGTGTTTAGGGATCCAGCACATGAAGCCAGTGCTAAGGGTTAATTATCTGTGCGTCCATGATCCTTAGTTTCCTAAAGGGAAAGGGAGAAGGATTTGGTGAGCAAAATCCTTGTGAAGTTCATTTAGCATGTTCTGTACCATTGTGCCAATGTGCATTTAATTCTGCTGTTTGAGGGCTTCACTGCAAATCTTGAATCGGACAGCAAGCTGATTCCTTAAAAATAGCAGAAAAATAGATAGGAAATAGCATCTTACTCTAGTAATTACTTTGCTTTGTTATGGGAGAAAGTGCTGTTGAGTGGTTTAAAGGCTGCCAGAAGATCCCATCTGTTCAAGAAGTGCAGAGCTAAAGTGATGAGCTGATTTGGGAGTGGGCAGGGGGTACCACAGATTAATTAATATATTTTCAGTCTATTTGTATTTTTTATCCAAGTGATGCCCTTGTTAAATTCCTTTTATGTTGCAATGAAGTTGCAACCAGCAGTAAAGGAGCAGAGAAATGAATAGTAAGTCCTGTGCCACAGGGTGCAGGGTTTGGAGAAGCTGCAGGGTGAGGAATGATTTGAAATGAAGCATCTGCCAGCTCCAGCACTTCTACAGGGTGAATTCATCTTAATTTTGACGTGTAGCTTGATTTTGGGCTGTTTCATGCAGCTGGAGTTCAGTGAAGAACTAAAGGTCAAGCAAGGAACTGATGCTTTTACAGCTTTTATCCCGTTCTGGTTGTCACTCTTGATGACTCACTTGCCCCTTTACTTCACACGTTGCTGACCTGCTTTTAGTCCATCAAATCTGCTGATGGACCAGCTTTTGTGACCTCCCAACCTACTCACAGTGAGCTGGGTCAGTGTAAGCGTGGCAAGGACAGCTCCACCGAGCTCAGACTGGGGGTCCTGTGCAAGTAGGCAGATTTGGAAGGAGGGCAGGCTTGAGATGTGATGTATGAAAGCCACGTTAGGCAGAAATGACCAGGCTGTGTCAAATCATAGAACTGATAAGGCTGGGAAAGGCCTTTAATCACCATGTGCATTCATGAACATAGCACCACCACCGTGTTCACCATTAAACTATGTCTTCAAGTGCCACATCCACAAGGTTTTTGAACATTTCCAGGGATCGTGATGCCATTTCCCTGGGCAGCCTGTGCCAATGCTTTACAAGTCTTTCCATGAAGAAATTTTCCCTAATACCCGGTCTAAACCTCCCGAGGAGCAACTGGAACCCATTTCTTCTTGTCCGATTGAGATGTGTTAGAGGGGGACAGAGCAGCTTAGGGTTTTTCAAGGATGATATAAATAAGCTGAAAGTCATTCCTATCCTCAAAAGATAATAGTTGCAGGAAGGGGATGAAATTGAGGTGAGGAAAATAAACTGAATAATCCTGATCTGTTGTGGCAGTTGCTGGGGATGGTTCTCATGCAGCCTTTGGGGCCAGAAAGGCCAGTGTGGTTCTGCCTGACCTGGCTAAGGTCGGCTCTGGGCCTCTTAACTTGCCTTTGGAAAGGCAGTTTAACTTCTAAAGTCTTATTTCTGGGCTTTCTGGCATTTGCTGGTTCTAGGAGCTTTCCCATGCGTTAACACCCAGGAGTTCCAAGGCTCAGTTTGTAGCTGTCTCTCTGTCTTTAGCAAAACCACCTCCACTCATTCGGCTCCCTCTTGTAGCACCAGGGTGACAGAGGAACACACAAGGAGGACACCCTGGCTTGCACTTTCTATTTGGTGTTTATTCCCCTTACGATGGCCCACTTTTAGGTCATGGAAAAATGTGGGATCCCCTCTGAAGGAATGCCAGTGGTAGGAAGGGAGCATTCCCTGGGCAGCTGAGGTGTGCAAATGCACTAGAATTCCATATAGGCTGGCTGTGATTCCTCCTACCAAAACATCAACAAAAATACCTAATAAAATCTTCACCTAATGCATTATTTCCAGTTAACAAGTGCCCAGTATCTTGTTTTGATTTCTATTGCAGAATTAGGGAAAAAAGATTGGGGGAAACTTTTGCTACTCCCGTAATATAATATGGAATACAGATACTTGGAAGAGAGCTGTCATGAGAGTGACAGAGATATCTGTTCAGCCTGCCTTGTATTTAGGGAATATTTGGCTGATAAGTGATTTTAACTAGTTTTAGATTTGAAGACTGTAAATATTTCCGCAGGTTGGACCCTGATTTTAGCTGATAAGGAGAAGTTTGCTGGAAGGAGAGGAAGGAGCATGAAGCTTCCCACAGGACAAGGATTTTCTAAGTTCATTTTTTCCCTCTAACGAGCATCTCTCTGATTGAAGTACTAATAACACCAGCAGCTTCTCAACAGCATTATCAAGGACTTATTTGCATTCATTATGCCAAGCAGTTGTTTTGTGTGTTGTGTTTGTAGTCTTCATCCAACTGTCCTGTTTCATTGGGGTTTTTTACTTCTTTTTCCTTTGCAAAAACCAGCTGAGTGCTTGAAAGGAGCTGTAAAAGTCCTGCCTGTTCACCCATACAAAATCAAAATAAACACCCACCATTGGATGTATATATATATCCACATGTATATATATCTGTCTCCCAGATTTGCTACCCATGGCCTCATCCACCCCCTCCGTGGGGGAGGGCTGGGAAGTGAAGACGAAGGACGAGCGTTGGCATCCGTGAGTGGCAAAGCTCAAACTGTGACATGAGATTTGGTCATTTCAGGGGAGCTGCCTTGGAGATCCAAACTCACCTCACAAAATCCTTGCCTTCACCCCGAGCTGGTGGCTGGGTGCTGCTGGACTGACACATGCCCTGGAAAATGCAGAGCAGTTGTTAAATAAGGGGGGAGCAGACTCCAAGGGGGCCCCGTGGAGCTGGTGACGTGTGGGCCCCAGATATGGGGTACTCGGATCTGCGTTTTCCATTTCAGGCTGTTAACATCCATATGAGGGTTTGAAAATGATTTTTATTTAGTTCCTCACATGCAGCAGCCCAGTCTGGGACCAAGTCAATTCATTCCCCAGCCCCTCTAAAATTCCAAGGTAGATATCAGGGACAAGGTAAATGTAAATTTTTAATCTAAACTCATTTGCTGTGAATTATTGCTGGAACTTCATTCATCTCTATCTTGCAGGACACACATATTACCCTGAGAATATGATTTTTAAAGCTTAATAATCTATTTTTAATAGGAAATTGCTTGTAACTTGTTTTGCAAATGTTCACTCAGCTTTTAATGGCACAATTTAAAAACTTGCAAATGGAATTTGACCCTTTTTCTACAGAGTGAAATCACCTGAACAAGTGGAATCAAATAATAAAATTGAACTGTTTGGGTAATGTTCCTTTTCTCATCTACCACCGTAAGATTTTTCCTTTATTTTAATTTCCTTCCTGGAAATTGAAAACCATGTAAGAGTTATTTGATCAAACCACAGAAACATGTTTTCTTGTTAAGGAAAAAAAATACTTCATGCTATTTTTTTAAATACATCTTGAAAAGCAATATGCTGGCAGTGTATCACAGAACCTATATAAAACTGATGCTGTGTTTGTGAAATTATACTGAATATTTATTGTTCTAGCCATTAGTTTTATGTGACACATTATTAACTTCTTGAATTTGTCAAGTAAAAGCAGCATAAGTAGAAATAATGAGATGAAATAAAAATGTTTAGGTTGAGCATCACACAATTCAGCCTGCTCAGGGAAAGCATTTCACTGTGAAATTGACTCCCAAGGGAACTGGTGGTGTATTCCACACCTGGGTCACCCGGAAATAGCCCAGCCAGGTTCCTGGGAAATGCCCTGTTCATGTGGAAAATCCTGCTGGAGAAGCTGGACTAATTAAATCACCTAATACGTCTCTTATTGATTTTAACGTCTATAATGGTTTACACTTTATGCATGTTAAATACACATCAAAACTCAGAAACAACTGGAATTTCTTGGCTTTTTAGTGCTGGTTTGGGCCAGTAAAATCATCTGTGGAAAACAGCTGACAACAGATCTCACAGCCTCCAGGAACAGGCCTGTGTCACCACTTAGTGAAGTACACTTAACTTCCCATTTCCACCCAGAAAAGAGTGGTCACTGTTTCCAGGCTAAGAGGGCTTGACTGGCATTTTGCTCTTTGTTTGACATTTGCACCATCCCAGTTCTCAGAGTGCTTGGGGGTTTTGCCCATCATTTCCATTGATCGTTGCTTTGCTGCTGTGGAGGAGCAGGGAAGGGTTCAGGTTATTTAGTGCAAGGGAGGGGGATTCTGCCCCTCTGCCCCCGTGAGTTGAGACCCCACCTGCAGAGCTGCCCCAGCCCTGGGGCCAACAGCAGAAGGACGTGGAGCTGCTGGAGAGAGCCCAGAGGAGGCCCCGGAGCTGCTCCAGGCCTGGAGCCCCTCTGCTCTGGAGCCAGGCTGGGAGAGCTGGGAATGCTCCCCTGGAGAAGGGAAGGCTCCAGGGAGAGCTCCGAGCCCCTGGCAGGGCCTGAAGGGGCTCCAGGAGAGCTGGAGAGGGACTGGGGACAAGGGCTGGAGGGCCAGGAGCCAGGGAATGGCTTCCCAGTGCCAGAGGACAGGGATGGATGGGATATTGGGAAGGAATTGTTCCCTGGGAGGGTGCAGAGGGCAGGGATGGATGGGATATTGGGAAGGAATTGTTCCCTGGGAGGGTGGGCAGGCCCTGGCACAGGGTGCCCAGAGCAGCTGTGGCTGCCCCTGGATCCCTGGCAGTGTCCAAGGCCAGGTTGGACAGGGCTTGGAGCACCTTGGGATAGTGGAAGGTGTCCCTGCCCATGGCTTTTAGATGAGTTTTAAGGTCCCTTCCAACCCAAACCATTCCGTGATTCTCTGATCAGCTCCATGAAATTGTCCCTCCAGTGCACTGGAGGCACAATTTTCTGTATTTCTTTGAGGACAAAAGGTACCTGAGGGCAGGGGCCTGACAGCTCAGCCAGCTGCAGTGGTCTGTCCATGGTCATTGACCGTGGTCTTTGTCCACCCACTCCAGCACCAGAGCTCTGTTCTCCCCTCTGTTTCTCCTCCCGAGGTGGGACTCTGCTGTTCAGGCACCTCGCAGAGCAGTCCTTCTGTGCTGAGAGATGCACCTTATTTGAATAGATTTGAATAATGTCTACTTTATTGTGCCATTAAGCCTTCAATAAAAAGGAATTGTTTCTATAATTCAACAATGGGTTTATCAAAACACTCTGAATGGAAGTTGCTGGCAGAGGCAGGTTTTAAGCATCTGGTAGAGGTTGTTACAAAGTTTGGAAATACACCTATTATATATATATATTTTAAGTTTTTCCTTAAAAGCCATCTCTCAGATCTGATCTCTGCTTTCCAAGTCCACTCAAAATCTTCTTGCAGGAGACCAGCTTGGATCTACAACAAGAGGGTGTGGAGCTGTGTCAGGAGAGCTTTAGGTGGAGATCAGGGAAAGGCTCTTCCCCCAGAGGGTGCTGGGTACTGCCCAGGCTCCCCAGGGAATGGGCACGGCCCCGAGGCTGCCAGAGCTCCAGGAGCGTTTGGGCAGCGCTGCCAGGGATGCCCAGGCTGGGGCTGTTGGGGTGTCCGTGCAGGGCCAGGAGCTGGGCTGGTGATCCCTGTGGGTCCCTCCCAACTCAGGGCATTCCATAATTTCATGATAAGAGCACTCAGAAACCACTTGAGTGGGGAAAGAAAGGAGACCTGAGCTCTTCTGAGGCCTCCCCACCAAAATTTCACTTGATGAAACCAGCCAGCTCCTGCTTAGACCCTTTGTGCCCTGGTGGCACCTACACAGGTCACACCAAAGACAAGCAGGGCAGGGCAGGGCTGGCGGTGGGCAAGAGCCGCAGGCCAGGTCGCAGTGAAGTTGCTGGTCGAAATCTCCCCTTTTCCTCCCTGTGTGCAGAACCTGGTCCCAGGCTCCACCGCTGGGTTCTCTGTCTCGCAGAGGGCTCGGCGTGCCCTTCACTCCCGGCTGACCTCCTCCTCGCATCAGATTCCTCATTCCCGTCACTCGGCTCTGAGTCATTCCCTCGGCTGCGCTTTGTCTCTTGGCCCGGCGAGCACCCGCTCGGAGACGAGATGCAGAATGAGTCACAGTTCAGAAAACAGGTGCCTGAACTGGGGCTGTCAAAAATAAATGTGCAGGACTTGATTCTTTAGGCTAGTTTTTGTTGTTATTAACTGCAGCTTGTCTCAGGAAAAGCTGGATTTGATGGACAATAGGCCATTTTTTTCCCTTTTAGTTTAAACGTGGAGCTTAGCTGCAGCAAAGTGATGTGCTTAATTACTTCCAAAATAGTTTGCAACTGCCTGACAGATTTTGGGTGCATCATTATCTTTGCTGGGCATGGTTGAGAGAAATAAAGTTCCCCATGCAGAGAAATACTAACAATTTTTTACTAACCCTCATCTTTTCTGGGGTTGTTCAGCCTGGAAAATAAAAGGGTTTGGGTTGGCCTAATTGTAGCCTTTCAGTACCTGAAGGGACCACCAGGAAAGCTGAAGAGAGATTTTACAAGGGCCTGGAGTGACAGGAGAAGGGGAATGGCTTCCCACTGCCTGAGGGCAGGGTTAGATGGGATATTGGGAAGGAATTGCTCCCTGGGAGGGTGGGGAGGCCCTGGCTCAGGGTGCCCAGAGAAGCTGTGACTGCCCCATCCCTGGGAGTGTTCAAGGCCAGGCTGGATGGGGCTTGGAGCAGCCTGGGACAGTGGGAGGTGTCCTTGTCCACTGCAGGGCATGAGATGAGCTTTAAGGTCCCTTCCAACCCAAATCATTCCACGATTCTGATTCTTTTCTGAGCAGGTTGACAAGGAAAGGGAGGAGGCTCAGGGCCACGTCCTATCCCCACCTCTGTGTGCTGTGGAATCAGGAGAGCAGAGAGGAGGAAGATGTGCGACCTTGAGGACCAAAATAAAAATCCCATGGAAAGGGAAAGATTGTGCCCACAGGGACTCCGTTATGAGAGTTTCTGCTGCACACTCAGGGTTCATTAGTTGGAAAGGGCAGAGGAGGAGAGAGGGTCTTGCCTGGGGCTGAGAGATGAGCTAAATCCCAAGCTCCAAGTCCCTTCAGCTCCCTGACAGAGCTATATAATGAACAACTTGTGTTTCTTTCTATTTTATGATGTGCAGGAGATTCAGGGTGATTTTGATACCACAACAGAGGCACTGTCAGAGCCTGAAATGCCTCTCAGGTCACTGGTGGTCAAGAACAGCAGACAAGGTGCAGAGAGAGGCTCTTGGAGAGCTGGAGGAGGCAGTGCTTGTGTTCAGAGAAGGAATTCAGAGCATTGCTCTTTTGGTTGACCCAAAAGGCGGCCGAGATGTACAGCAGGGTAAAGCCCAGGGGGAGGGTTAAGGCACAGAAGAATGTCAGACAGATGAATAAATGGAGCTGTGAAAAGATTTGAGGTTAAAAGAAAGTTTCTGGTGGCAGAGTGGTGAGATCCAGGACCAGGGAGCCTCTGGAAAGATCTCCCAGAGGTGATGGCACAGGCTGAAAGTGTAACTACTTTTAAAGCACAGGATTGTGCTCTTATGTGCCATTGCCTGCGTTAGTGAAGGGCTGGATTTGGTGACTCTTGAGATGGATTTCCCAGCCTCCTGTTTCTGCCAGTTGGCTGGAGGATGGTGAGTGTGCTGCTCAGCATCCTCATGGGCTGGAAGGGACTCTAAAGGTCATCTTGTTCCATTGTCTGCCGTGGCAGGGACACCTTCCACTGTCCCAGGCTGCTCCAAGCCCCGTTCATCCTGGCCTTGGACACTGCCAGGGATCCAGGGGCAGCCACAGCTGCTCTGGGCACCCTGTGCCAGGGCCTCCCCACCCTCCCAGGGAACAATTCCTTCCCAATATCCCACCCATCCCTGCCCTCTGGCAGTGGGAAGCCATTCCCTGGCTCCTGGCCCTCCAGCCCTTGTCCCCAGTCCCTCTCCAGCTCTCCTGGAGCCCCTTCAGGCCCTGCCAGGGGCTCGGAGCTCTCCCTGGAGCCTTCCCTTCTCCAGGGGAGCATTCCCAGCTCTCCCAGCCTTTGTCCAGAGCAGAGGGGCCTCCAGCCCTGGGAGCATCTCTGTGGCCATTAATCCATTAGGAGTTAAAAACAAATACATTAAAAAGTATTTTAAAATACAATCTCTTCTAATTCAGTTGTTCTTCATTCTCTTCCTCCCATCACTTCCCTGCATGGTCTTTGCTGCCCATTCTGCTCAGTGCTGAGGGTGAGCATGAGAGCTCTCTGTAACCCCAAGCAGCATCCTCCAAACTGTGGGATTCAGCAGAACTGTTTTATTAACAGTAGAATAAGTAAGAAACTTGAGTCTCTCCAAAAGAAATTCAACTTTGTATTCAGTTCTTGCTCCCACCCGCATGCCAGAAGTCTGTGGGCTCTGTTCCTGCATTTGCCTTCTCCATGCTCTCCCCTTTACCTCTGGCAGTTGAGTCACTGTGGGAAACAGCACCAGGATGTGCTTGTTTGCTTGCTGGGAGAGCTTTACTCTGAGTGTGATCCCTTCAGTGGGGCTGGGGAGATGAAGAAGTCTGCTGTCACAAACCAGGCAGCCAGCAGCTCCCATCACCCAGCCCGTGCAGCACGTATTTATCTGCCTTGCACAGACCAACAAATCCTGCTGCAATCACTGCACTAAATGTGAGATATGGAAAGTTTTAAGTTTCAGTTTGCTTGCTGTCATCTCCTTTTGTCTTTTTTATTGAGCAGCAGTAATTTAACAGCATGTTTGACTCCCGTTCGGGCTTTTCCATGGCTTACATTGTATTGAGTTTCTGTTGAACATTTGAGTACTGTGGTATAGTTTGATGCCTGATGGAAAAAGCACTAATTATTTCATTAATACCAGAGCAGAATTTGTCCATACTAAACAAGAAGACAGAAAGCACTGAGTGTATTGGGTAAAATAGTGTTTCTCAGCTTTTTTAGCTGATGTCCAACAAAAGAAGAAACTCTCTTGAACCTGTACTCATTGGTGAACACTTGCATCATCATCTTACTGTTGTTGCATCCCACAACAGTGCTGATCCTGTGTGTGTGGGACTGGGGCCAGGCTCAGGTGAGAACATACTTTAGTTTCTGGGCTGGGCTGTTGCATTTCGGCTTTCTAATGACATCCTGAAGTTGGCTGTTGATCATTCAGGTAAAATCTTCACAGGAGTGCAGTGGGAGGGAGATGGTCACAGACACTGAGGGGCAGCAAGGGATCCAGTCCCCTGCTCCTCCAGGGTGGGAGAAAGCTGGCTGCCCATTATATATTAGAATCACCGACTGAAAGGGCCCTAAAGCCCATCTAATTCCACCTCCTGCCATGGACAGGGACACCTTCTATTAGACCAGGTTGCTTCAAGCCCCGTCCAGCCTGGCTTTGAACACTTCTTTTTGTTCTTGGGAAAATGTTCTTTACTGTGTTAATGCATCGAGTGCTGTTAAGGTGGTACGTGGACCTAAATTCTGGAAATAGAATTTGGAGTACCAAACCACCGTGGTCGGGCGTGCTGGTATCAGTGACATGCTGCTGATGGGGTCGATGGAAAAAACCCTTCAGTCCTGCTGATTACATAAGCTGCTGCTTTGTTATTGAATTTAGGGAGAAATACAAGCCTTGTGTGGTGCTTGACTTTTTAATAGCCTGATTTTTATTAAGCGAATGTGTTTTCTGATGATGACTCGTGTTTTGATTGTTGCTGACAGTGGTTTTAGCTTTGCTGGCTGCGTGCTGGAAATTCGCCAAGCACAGCAGTGTGATTCGTGGTGGTTCATGCCCTGGAGCTTGTAGGAGCTGAAAAAGCGATGCTGGGGGAAGAGGGAGGGTGTAACACACTGTTTAACATTTGTTTTCTCCCACTGCTTCCCTCACTGCAGACTGTACCAAAGCCCATCGCGCTGGAGCCCTGCTTTGGGAACAAAGCAGCCGTTCTCTCGGTGTTCGTGAGGTTGCCTCGAGGACTTGGGGGTATTCCACCACCAGGACAGTCAGGTGAGGATTATTGTTGTCTCTGGTGGCTTGGAATTAACTCTGTACTCCTTCCCCAACCTTACAGATTCACCTTCCCTGATCCCACAGAAGCTGCTGTAGCCACAGTTCAGCTTGGGATGTGCTCGAGGTATTTTAGGCTCGCTGTTTTGGGCCCTGCTGGCTTCCAACATGAGCTTTGCGTTAATTACTCGGGTCATTGATGGATGAACATTTGGTATTGGACTATGCTTTAATTAACAGCTGGGTGGGGGAAGGAGGGATCTGCTACAGACATGTTTGCAGCAGTTATTTGTGAAAGTGACTTGTCACTTGGCCTATCCGACTTCATTCCCAGCTCTGTTTGCAGGGGGGCATCAAGTCAGAATCATGGAAAGATTTGAATTGGAAGGGAGCTTAAAGACCATGCAGTTCCACCCCTTGCCATGGACAGGGACACCTTCCACTATCCCAGGTTGCTCCAAGCCCCTTCCAGTCTGGCTTTAAACACTTCCAGGGATGGGGCAGTCTCAGGGCAACTTGTGCCAGGGCCTCCCCACCCTCACAGGGAAGAATATCCCATCTAACCCTGCCCACTGTCAGTCTGAAGCCATTCCCCCTTGCTCTGTCACTACAAGTCCTCTCAGAGCATCTCTGCCCTCCTCTTACGAGCTCTGGACAAAGAGGTTTTCCCCATCCAGTTTAAGATTTCCTTGTTGTCAACCCCTTCACACCTAAACCTGATGTCAGGGCACTGGGACATCGTCTTATGGGCAGTGTGGGATTTAACTGGGTTCCCCAGTGCCCAGTGAAGAGCTTGGTGAAGCAAAGGCTCTTGAAAGAGCATTAGCAGGGTTTGAATTGGATGGTTTGGTGTTGAGCTGGATTGAGCTGAGTCCCAGGCATTGGTTTATCTGTGAATAGAGTGGGGAGGCCCTGGCACTGCGTGCCCAGAGAAGCTGTGGCTGCCCCATCTTTAGAAGTGTTCGAGGCCAGGTTGGACGGGGCTTGGAGCACCCTAGGGTAGTGGAAGGTGTCCCTGCCCATGGCAGGGGGTGGGACTGGATGGGCTTTAGGGCACCTTTCAACCCAAACCATTCCATGACTCCCTAATCTGCCGTGAGGAGGTTGTGGAGGTGACGTATCCGTGGGAAGTGCAGGGAAACCTCCACGCACATTTGCTTTCAGGTTTATTGTAGTCCATCTATCTACAAGAGAGAATAGAGAAAGGCACCTTCAATATTAAGGGTTCAGGCTTCAATATTTAGAGTTTTACATCCAGTAATACCCACCCTTATTGCATCTTTTCCTCCTGCTGTTGCTTCTAATTAAGCATGCAGTATTTCAGCTCCTTTCAGAATATTGGCTGGAGTTTAATTCTTAAGCCAAAACACTTTTCTAGTTTATTTAAAAAATTCTACACATTTTGTGGCCTGGAGGGATTTTCTCAGCTGTTTCTGAAGGATTTGTTACTGTGGCTGTTTTGTTCCCTGACTCTTTGTTTTGTTGCCCCAGGTCTCGCAGTGGCCAGTGCACTGGTGGACATTTCACAGCAGATGCCAATTGCCTACAAAGAGAAATCGGGCGCGATACGAAATCGGAAGCAGCAGCCCCCTGCACAGCCAGGAACCTGTATTTGATGCATGGACATCAGAAACTGTCTAGGGTTTTAAACAAAATGGAAAAGTAATACCAAGGAGGAGGAGGAGAAAGATTTCCAAGTTGTGTCCCAAGAGACTAGAAGCACCCGGAAAAAAACACAACTTCCTTGAACCCAGTTTTTTTCTCTCATCTACGTGCTAGTTGGCTTTATTTGACAACTGCTCCACTTAAGTTTTACTGACACATGGCTTCAGATTGCTCCTTTGTTTTCTTCAAGTTTAAAGCAAAATAATTTTATTGCAGGTGCGGTAAGGTCCGGCGCCGCCATTCCTGGTCAGTGTAAATACAACAGTAGTCCAATATGAATGACACTCAGGTTTCTACATGGGAAGTGCTTTGTAGTTCATGTATTTATCAAACTGTACAAAAAGAAAAAGATCCAGTGTTTACAGGTGTCAGCTCTCAACGCATAAACACTACTATTAATCTTCAAAGCATCTTCATCCTTTGTTTTCATTTAATATTTAATTGTTTCCCTCATTATTTCAGTGGAACTCTCTTCCAGGCACAGCCTTTTTGTAGTCATCACGGTCCAGGAACGCAAAAGCTGGGATGGTTTAAAGGTTTTGTTGCTCAGACCACGTGAAATAACTGGAAAGTTGGATGTTGCTTTGGAAAGACTCAGTGTTTACATAGTCTTAACCTGCTTGGAGTACACCACACACAAGTGCCTAGACTTGAACAGATCTAGGGAGTGAGGACACTACTACACACGCTGCTTTTTAACATAAATTCCTTTTAAGGGTATGTATACTCACATCTAGAGTCACCCAAGGCACTCTGTGTTCTCTGTCCTGTGCAGTCAGAGGAGAATCACATTTTCCTGACCAACCAACTACTCACCCAGATGGAAATATCTGGAAGGCACATAGACTTTCAGTATCTCATAAGAAAACTCCCAGTTTCACCAGCATTTTCATAGAAGCAGTCTGTGTTCCAGGTCAGATATATCATATTTTTCTGATTTTGGCCTCTTTCCTCCCCTTCCCTCCTGCCATCATTCTGGATGAGAGCTGAGCTCGGAGGCATTGCTCCTCAGTGGATTATGATTTGCTCCATCTTCCTACAGGGTGTAAAAAGCAACACTCTGGGTGCCAGATCACTTGAGGATGAAGTAAAGAACTTTAAATAAAAATCAAGCAGAGCTGCTTTGTTTTGCCACAGGTTTGAGTTCTACATGATCAGATCCTGGTATTCCCTGTTGGGCTTGAGCTCAGTTAGATGTTGAAGAAGTGGCTGGTTGGTGAAAGGATGAGACTTGCAAACAGCAAAGAGAAGGTTGGGCTTTTGGGGGGTGCATCAAACCATCTGAACTACTCTGACAGGTTGGGATTGTATTTTGAGGCTCAAGGTTGGACTTAACTCACCCATCTGTGTGTGGTGGTGCCCAGTGTCTCCCTGGAGCTGGGAATGTGGCACGGGGCCCGGGCCACACGGCGCTGGGGTGCTGGAGCTGGTAGGAAGATGTCAGAGAAGATGCCAAACGAGGTGTGTGATTATGGCTTCATCGCAGTGATTGTGGTGTCACCCAGGTCACTGAGCTGGTGGGTTCTGTTGAGGACATGTGATCTTTATTACATGGAGAAGTAACACATGGAAGGGAAGGGCTCTTGGATCTGGCCAGGTAGCACCTTTCCAAACTGAAACCCAAATAACTGCATCTTTTTTGTGGACGTTCTGGTGATCAGTCACATATCAGCCACTCATTTCTGGGGTGTTTTTTTCTAACCATGTATTTTGAAGAAGCTCTTTGGAGCATGGCAGCATCGCAATAAAGAGGTGAATTGCTGTGTGTGTCCGGACAGTGCTGATGGGAGCAGCCTGGTGGTTTAAGGACTGTGGTGGACAATAATTCTGATTTAACGTGTCATTTAACAAGTGCAATGGGACTGCAAAAAAATACTGGGACTGCAGAAAAATATTGGGAAAAAATGCATTATATATATAAATATATATAAATGCATCTGTTTCAAAAGTAGAAGTTTAAATGCTCTCTGGGAAGAAGGAATTATGAGAGGAAAAGGGTTGAGCTTTGTCTTAGAATGAAGGGATTTAGGCAATTTAAGTTTTACCTGATGCACGGATTACCTCAGACAGATTCATCTCCTGATAATATTTTCTGACTTGCCCAGTGATAGGGTTAATCTGAACTGGAGAAATCAGACTGGACTAAAATCCCTCCCCTGTTACTACATGTTTTCAGCCATGATGCACATCCTCATGTTTGCAGATTTGTTCTTGCTTCTCCAGCTGTTTTTGGGAGGAGAACTGCCAACCCAGATGGTGAAAGCCCCTGTGCTTGAGTTTCCCTCTTCAGGACAGCCCTTGAGCGGGTGCTTAAAGTTGTTGGGTTTTCCTGATCAGAAACAGCTTTCAGAACTGTAGGCCTGTAGGGGTGACAGTTTTTTTCCATTAATAAGAAGACATAAATTCGGAGTCTGGGAGGTTTTCTCACTCCTGGAGAGCTGGGCTGGGCTGGTTCGCACACACAACCCAGTGTGGCCGGGAGTGTGGCCGCAAAATGAGGTGTCAGATATTGGAAAAATGAGCAAAAATGATCAAAGTCAAGGTTTGTTAGAACCAAAAAATGTAAATAGAAGGACAAGAGTTACTTGTATAAATAAAAGGAGCCAGCCCCTTTAGAGTCTAGCTCTGCTCTGCATCTGATCTCCATCCTGATGAGGGAGAAGAGAACTCTCATACATAGCTCTGCTGCAGTTTCATGCCAGCTTAGAGGTAAACAGGGAAGAAAGTGGGAAAGGATGGGGGAAAGAAGAATTGCTGGTGGTTTATCACCAGGCCAGTGTCAAAAGTGAAGGATTTTTGGGTTTATGTCATTTGGAGGTGAGGTGGGGGAGAAAGAACAACCTTATTTCATGGGAGAATCTGTAAATAAATGGCAAATGACACACAGATTTTGCACTTGTACATAAACTCTACAGTAACGTGCAGAACATGGAGAGATTTAAAGGGTATATAAACCAGAAAAAATATTGAATGTATTTTTGATGCATTTTAAATGATGTATGAGTTTTGTCTTAGTAACTCCTTCATCTGATCAGTATTAGGTAACTTTCTGGAGCTTTAAACATCAGATTATATCACGATATCGTGTAAAACAGGGAGGCATAACTTGACTTTTGTGTGTTCAAATGCATTTCACTTAAAATGTAGAAACCGAGTAAAATAATGGCTTTTCCATTTGAAAGAGAGAGTAATAAAAGTCCTTGAAGTGGTCACTATGTGGAGGATTAAATCAGTAGTTTAAGGCCTTTGTTACTAAAATTGTGGCAGTGTTTCCCTTCAAAATCACTATTTTCAGGTGTTTACAAGTGGCTGAAATTCAGCATTCGATGTCTCATCTCTCAGAACATTTTTATTCTCTGAGAGGAGCCTTTAAAAAAATTAATAATAATATTTCAGAGCTGTTGGGGCCCTTTTATTCTAGAAAGCAATTGTGCCAGTGGATCTCCAAATAACACACTTCTTTTTTTAATTCACCATTTTCCATGGTTTTTAGCCCAGAATTCTCTCTGGACTGTTGTAGCATGACCTTGCCACGCTCTGGCTCAATATTTTGGGTACAAGAAGATTTATGAGACACAACTTTTCAGTTGTTATATCACTCTCCCTGGGTTTAAAACGCATTATATTGAAAGTACCAAAATAAAGCTATTTATGGTGGGGTAGTGCCTGTGATTAACATGGAAATAATGTCCCAAAATTCCATGGTACGGTGCCATCGGTGTGGCAGCCTCCACTGGCAGATCCACACTCCTGAGGGGGAGTTCCTGTACTAAAGATTGCTCAGAAACACCATTTCTCTGCAGGAAATGTTACCAAGATCCGCAGGCACTGGGTTTGTGGGATGGTTGGAAACGGCAGGTCAGCTTGCTTGGCCCTGAATGAGCTGAAAGGAGGGTTTGAGGCAGAAATCAAACTTCGGGCCTTTTCCGTAGCCTGCTGCAGTTCCAGTGCCACAGAGCTGGGCTGCCCCTCCATCCTTTGCTCCTCCAGCTGTTCCCGGCTGCTTTTCCTTTCCACGAGACCCTGATTTAGGGACGGGCATCGGCTGCATCTCGGAACCCTAAACCCCTTTTCACTGGAAACAGGGCTGTGCTGCACTGAGCTTGTGGGAAGGAAGGAGCGGCCTCTGTCCTCGCCTGTCCCCTCGCAGTGGTCGGGCTGTCCCCGCCCGTCCGGGTTTCCCTTCGTTCGGGAGCGGCGCAGGGATGGGGCCGGCCCGGGCTGAGCTGGGCTGGGCTGGGC
>VWZW01002496.1:154055-229765 GCA_013397115.1 Edolisoma coerulescens | reverse complement strand
GCTGGGCTCAGCTGGGCTGGGCTCAGCTGGGCTGGGCTGGGCTGGGGGAGCGGGCGCTGGGAAGGGGCTCGCGGGGAGTCGGGGCTGCGAAAGGAAGGGAAGGGATGGCTCGGGGTGCGCTCCTCGTTTTTGAATGTGTTCAAATTCCTGCTTTTTCTGTCGGTAGCTGCTGAAACGAGCTGAGTTTCCATGCCGGGACTACTACAATCTGTGCATATGCTGTTTTTTCTGCATCAGGGCAGGTTTTGTTCAGTCTGTTTCTTCGTTCCAACACTACACACAGACTGTTTGTGTGCGTCTTCCAGGTACTATAATTCTTTAGACATTTCCTCTCCATTTAGTATTGATTCCACAAACCTCACCAGTAGAAAGAAGGAAAAAAATAACAATTGTTGCAGAGTGTATCGTATGTCAGTCCATTTTTTAAAAAAAAAATAGGAAAAAAAGAGAGTTTTATATTACTCTGAAATTTGTGCACAATAAATGTTCTTTAAACTAAGATCCTTGAATTAATTGTATTCTGGATTTTTTTTTCCTCTTTGTTCTGTAATTACTTATGATTCTTATCTGTGTTCAGACTTGAGCTTAGTTTGTTAATATGTATAATTTAGCATTTATTGCATTCATATGTAAATAGGAGCAAGTATTGTAAACTATTTCATTGCTGGGGTTGTGGGTGCTATACATACACACATTTAGGATTGCAGTTTTTTGGTATAATTTTTTGTATTGTAAAATAACAGCTAATTTAAAGCCGGAACAAGAAAATTCGTGGGAGGTCTGTGCATTTTAAATACAAATGTGAAGTACATGTATATAAATAAAAGTAAATAATGCAAATCTTTCCTCTGAAATAAAAAGTAGATGATCTGGTTAAAATTTTTCCTCTTATTTATTTTCTTAAAATGGGGGGAAAAATAATTCAAGGTGGTTTTGAAGGCTCCTGACTGGGGTGAGGGTGAGTTTCTGCTGTGGTGGTGGTGGGTATCAATGGGCTCCTGCCAGGTACTGAATTTGGGAAGAGGAAGGAGGGACGTGTCCTCTGCCAGAGGATGGGGCTCTGCATCAATGTAATTCAAAGAGTTAAATCTGCAGATTTCACAGGTAGAGACAGTCATTAAATACTTTTATTTCAACCCCTTACCCTCAGGTTCACCTTCCCCCAGGTGCCTTAGGGCAGCTCTTGGTCCCTGATCTCTGTGGCTGTCTCTGAGGGGTGGGAGAAGGGAAGAGCATCCCGATGAGGTGTCAGTATGTTAACGAAGTTTTCAGTATGTTAAGGGTCTTTGCCAACCTAAATAATTCAATGATTATATAGAAGAAGGGGCTTGTCCTCCATGCAAGTTGTCTGGGATGGTGAGGCTTGAAGGAGGAATTTATTTGCTCCCACCTCCTCAGCACTGGTGCCACGAGTCCCAGCTGTCACGATACAACTGCTCCTTAACTGGTTTGGCTCAGTGGTCTTAAAAGTCTTTTGCAACCCAAATAGTTCAGTGATTCCACAGTCCCAAAACTCAGAGCTTCTGCATTCAGGGTTTAAATAGAATCACAGAATGTCCCAAGTTGGAAGGGACCCACAGAGATCAGAGTCCCACCCCAGTCCCTGCCCAGACACCCCAACACCCCCACCCTGGGCACCCCTGGCAGCGCTGCCCAAACGCTCCTGGAGCTCTGGCAGCCTCAGGGCCGTGCCCATTCCCTGGGGAGCCTGGGCAGTGCCCAGCACCCTCTGGGGGAAGAGCCTTTCCCTGATCTCCAGCCTGACCCTCCCTGGCACAGCTCCAGCCACTCGCTGGTCCTGTCCCTTCACAGAGATCGGAGCTGCCCCTCCGCTGCCCCTCGTGAGGAGCTGCTGACCATGACATAACCCCAACAGAACTATAAAATCTCAGCCCCTTCCCTTTCTCACTCTCACTAATAATTTTTTCCAGTAAATTTCTTTGTTTAAATCCAAAGAGGAAAATCTGCCCTCCCTGGAAACTGTATCACCAGTTTTGCTGATGATTTATCAGATGTTGGCACCAGCTGGTATTTCAGATACCACAGAAGCTGGGAGAGACGTCGGAGGTGGCCACTCCTCTCCCAGTGCTTGTGCAGCACCCACGGTGCAGCAGGACCTCTCCCCACCACAAGAACTCACCCCTTATTAGCTGGTGCAAGGCTTCTCGCCCTTCACAGAGCTTGCAGTTCTGTGAAATAACTCACTAAGGGCCACCTGCCTCATGGTTCTTCAGGCACCATGGAAGTGACACTACCAGCTGACAATAAACATCTTGCTGGGTAAGCAAGGTTGTGGAAAGGTAAGCTGAAATTTCTGGCTGACAGAGACTCCACAAACTATAAAATCTACACCAAACTTTCACAAAGTCTTCTGCACATTCCCTAGAAATTTGTGGGGCTTTTCCCCAAAGTTGGAACACCAGTTGTGTGGTTGCTCTCTCGAGGGCTGAGTGAAAGGACTCTGTGTACACTATTGGCAGTTTGGGGTAAGTTCCACTGACTCCTGTTCTATACGGTGTCTTTGCTGGCTCTAATACAGGTACCTTTATGTTTTATGTAATCCCCTGGTAGTTCTTTTGTTCTGTACTGTGTAGTAAGTAACTGTTTAAGGCCTTTTGTCTGTTATCTCCTGTCTGTTCAATAAATAGCACATTTTATAATCGGCCATCTCTAAGAACTTGTGAGCCAGAGGGATTTAGGTGCAGGTCACCTAAGCAGAGCTGCTGCCACAAACCTGAGCCTAAGGCAGGGCTTGTCTAAAGCTCTCACTTGATCCATAACACCCAGGCATCCCCAGCCCGAGTCCCGCTGGGACGCAATCCGTTGTTCTCCATTTATTTTTATGTCACTCTCTGACTTTGACATTAAGCACTGCTGGGATGAAGCAGAGTTGAACCTGACATTTATGAGCCTTGAAGGTTTCGGTCACCGTCGCCTCCGAAGACTGTTGTGCTGCTTCACTCCATGGCATTAAACTGGGATGCAGAAGCCAAATTCCCAGCAGCTGCTGCAGAGCCGGGTGGAGGATGCCAGGCTGACAGCCCAGCGTGGGGTGTCCAGACCTGAAGTGAAGTGGGCAGGGGACAGTGGTTTTAAAGCTGCCTTAAGTTCATTTTGGACAGCAGGAAAAACCACAGAGGGATGGGGCCATTTTTCATCCCTGCTCTGATTTTTCTTGTGTTGTAGCAAAGAAAAGAGGTTTGAAGGGAAGGAAGGAAAGAGTATGGAGGTTTTCCAAGACTTTGTGTACATCCAGGATTATGATCTTTGTCATCAGCTGTCATTAATGAATGGTTTTGGATAGGGAGCCAGAGAGGAGTTTGCTGTCCAGTTTTTCTTTCCACAAACCTTAAGTATCAACCACCTACAGGAAGAAGTGACTTTAAGTCTTTTTAAAACACAATTTAACTCCCCCAGAAATCCTGGACTGGAGCTGGGTGGTGTTTCTTCCACCCAAGAAAAGGTGGGGTTTGGGGCAGTTCTTGGATAGTTCCATAGGGCTGGTTGGTGGTAAATCATCTGTTGGTAAGGCAAAAGCACCAACATTTCCTTTTTTCCCGACTGATGGGAAGAGAGGAGGAAGAGAGGTGTACAAGTGAGCCACAGTTCCATGGCTAACACGTCGCCATTTGGGCAAAAAGAATGAGCAGAGGTTCTCAAGTTTCTCCCTGGGGTTTTGGTTTCTGAACTAACGAAGCAGCAAAGCCGGGATTGCAGGGTCAGAGTGGAACCACTGAGGTCTTTCCAAAGGCATAAGGTGGAGGGAGGTTTTCTAACAAGGTGGGGGCACCTGCTGATGAGTTTTCAGCCTGGTAATGAGGCCTGGGGACACAGGTGTCAGCATCACTGCAGCTGGGCTGAGCTCCTCATGTTCCCCATTGCAGGATGGCTGGGAACAGCAACACCTCCCCAGTCTGTGCCAGAGTCCCAACACCCTCAGCCACAGGATTTTGGGACACCATCATCCCCCTATGGAAGCTCTGAGGTAAGGTGCACGATGTCCTAGAGGCACCTCTTCTCCTTGGTGACTCCAGAGACTCAGTAACCAACTTGGGATTTGGGATCCCAGGGGACATCCAGAGATGTCTCAGAAGAGGTAAATCCTCCCCACAGACAAAGAGCAAGATCTGAGGGCTCAAACTGCATTGAAATTGGATATTTTTCAATGGCATGTAGGGTTAGGACAAGGGGAGTGGCTTCCCACTGCCAGAGTGCAGGGATAGATGGGATACTGGGAAGAAATTTTTCTCTGTGAGGGTGGGGAGGCCCTGGCACATGGTGCCCAGAGAAGCTGTGTCTGCCCTATCCCTGGGAGTGTCCAAAGCCAGGTTGGATGGGGCTTGGAGCACCCTGGGATGGTGGGAGGTGTCCCTGCCCATGGCAGGGGGTGGAAAAAGATGATCTTTACAGCCCCTTCCAACTCAAACTATTCCATGATTCTATCATCAGCTGCAGGATCAGGCCCTTCCTTCCCTCTCTTCTCTGTATTCCTGGGCCCTCACTCAGGACACATGCATCACTCAGAAACCACATCTGCAGGGGATTTAGCCAAAAAAACCACTGACTGGGCCACTCTGGCTCTACCAAGAATGACAGCGTCTTTCTCCTCTTTATTTCCCTGCTGCTGACAGGAAGCACAGGTGCAGCTCCACGAGCCCACAGCCTGCAGGGCTGGGGCTGTTTCTCCCCTCCCTCAATCCGTGGTGACCAGCACTGCCATGGGAGGATGGGATTTAATCTCTCCTGGTCCTCATGCTGATCCCTGAATTTAATCTGGAAGCAGAACTTTAGTGGGTAGGTCTGGACTGTGATGGCTGATGGTGAAGTACTGTCCTGAGGGGGAATTAAAGCAGAGCACGGACATAACTGCCCATCCATCCCACCTGCAGCTTGCCGCCTGTTTCATCCGCTCTGCTTTCCAGGCTGCAGCCACAATGTGCCTCCATCGGAGTGACTGGCAGGATTTCCATTGACATGTTCCCTGGGATCCCACCAGAAATCATTTCCACTTCTCCTTAGAAAAAACCCCACAAAATTACTTGGAACATTTTTCATGTCAGAGCTAATTCTGCAGCTCTTCCCTTTGGCAAACATCCGCTGTTTCCACAGAAATTCAGTGTTTTAATAACCGAAGCAAGATGCCTCCACCCCTATCAGCATTTTAGCACCGTCTGCTTGGAGATAACGTATGGTAAATTGTTGTTTCTGATTTCAACATCCCCTTGCAGCAGTCGAACATCAGCTGCAGGATTTTACTTGTGCTGTGCCCGCAGTCACAGCGTGAGGGGGATCGTGGGCCCCATCTGCAGGTCTCTCCTCCAAACCCCCGGTGCTGCCCCAGGCTCTGGTCTGTCATGGAATCATGGAGTGGTTTGGGCTGGAAGGGACTTTAAAGACCATCTACTCCAAGCCCTGTCCATCCTGTCCTGGGGGTTAGAGAGGCTGTAAGATCTTTTCTCAGGGAATGTGGAAAAATCCCTTCATCAGCTCTTTCCTCAGTGTTTGATGTCTGCGGCTGTCGGAGGGAGCAGTGCTCAGTTTCGTTGAGGGCACAGCCAGCACCCCCCAAAACCATACCCAGGCCCAGAGATGGGGTAGAAGTGAGGGTCAGCCTAAGTTTCTTCCAGCTATTAGTGCTTCTTCTGCTCCAGAATCTCCTCACCCTAAGTTTAGGATGATTTCCAGGCTTTCTTGGAGCCGGCTGTTACATCCCAGGGCAGGGTGGCTGCAGCCAGCCCCGTGCTCTGCCCCGCCCGATCGGAGCAGCCCGCGGAGCCCGGGGCAGGACCGGGGTGCGGAGCCCGGGGCAGGGTCGGGGTGCGGAGCCCGGGGCAGGGTCGGGGTGCGGAGCCCGGGGCAGGACCGGGGTGCGGAGCCCGGGGCAGGACCGGGGTGCGGAGCCCGGGGCAGGACGGGGTGCGGAGCCCGGGGCAGGGTCGGGGTGCGGAGCCCGGGGCAGGACCGGGGTGCGGAGCCCGGGGCAGGACCGGGGTGCGGAGCCCGGGGCAGCCCCACTGCCGAGACCTGACACCCCCCAGCAGCGGGGCCCCCCCGAAGGCCGGCAGCCCCTCTCCCCCGCCTGCCGTGCGGCCCCGGCTGGCCCCGGCTGGCCCCGGCTGGCCCCGGCTGGCCCCGGGCGCCGCTCGGGTGCCCAGCTCGGGTGCCCAGCTCGGGGAGCAGCTGCAGGGAAGCACCTCAGCCCCGCAAGGCTTCCACAGCACGTTCCCGGCTCCGCTGGCCGGAACCTTCACAGGAATTATCCTTTGCTCAGCAAAACCGCAGCCTGGGCGTGTCGGGAGGGAAAAGGCTTTGAGCAGAGTCTAAGTCCATCCCTAACCCTCAGGTGTTGCTCCACCTCTGCATCCTCAGCTGCTCCAGGCATGCATGGAGGCAAAAATGATCTTTGGGAGGAAAAAGTGCAACATTTATATGTTCAACCCTGAACTCACTTTAAGAACTGACTTGAATTTCACTCATTATTTTTATATACATTTTATATAAATTTGTTTTCTAGATTTTTTTTCCCGCCCAGAATTGGCAAGAAAACATTCCATTTGCCTCTAATCAATTTTCCTGTGATTTCTTTTATTTTTTTAAGTTGTCAAAAATAGCTCACAGATGTTCATGGCACGAACAGAAGTCTTCCTGGCTGGCATGAACCATCAGCCTCCCTTCTCCCTCTCCCTTCCTCCTGTGCCCAGCAGGAGATGCAGCACCAGCCTGTCCCAGTTATTTCCACTCAGTGGGTCACTCGGGTCTCACGGTGACATCTCAGCCTCAGTGGCTCCACAGGCCCCTAACTGCAGGTGAAATTGTTCCCATCCCTGCTATATCTTTCAGTGCCTCCCTCTTCCTGTGCTGGCACCAGCTTTGAGCCAAATCTTCCCCAAATTGCTCCCAAACCTTTGCATGTTTCACCCCTGCAGGCAACATAAACAGCCCCAGGACTTGTGTGACACTGATGCCTTTCCATCACAGCAGAGCTGTTTTTCACCTGTCACCCTTCCTTGCTGGGAGACACCAGACTGGAGCTGAGAGGAGACCTCAGAGCTGTCTGCAGCTTCCTCCCGAGAGGCAGCTCCAATCTCTGCTCCCTGGGACCAGGGACAAGACCTGAGTGAACAACTGGAGCTGTGTCAGGGAGGTTTAGGTTGGATATCAGGACAGGTTCTTCCTGCAGAGGGTGCTGGGCACTGCCCAGGCTCCCCAGGGAATGGGCACGGCCCCGAGGCTGCCAGAGCTCCAGGAGCGTTTGGGCAGCGCTGCCAGGGATGCCCAGGGTGGGGGTGTTGGGGGGTCTGGGCAGGGACAGGGCTGCACTGGGTGATCCTTGTGGGTCCCTTCCAGCTGAGGATTCTGTGATTCCAGCCAAGCACGGCTCATCTGAGCCCCCCACTCTTCCAATCCCCCACAAGACAACCCCCGTTTCTTCCAGCTGCCCTTACAGCACAGGAGCAGTGAGCTCAGCACCATCCTGGACGTGCTGGCATGGACGAGCTGGCAACGCAGATGGGAGCGAGGGCGTCAGGAAAATGCGTGTGTGCTTTATTCATGGATATGTTTGAATATTGACATGTACAGAAAAGGTAAGTACAAGTTTGACCCCGGTATGGGCTGGCATCCACCACCCTCCCCTCGGGCACGTGCACGCACGGGGTTCCTGGTCCAGCACCATCTCCCAGCCCTGGGTCTCCCTCCAGCTCCTGCTCCCGCCTGGACAATGCTGTACAGGACGACATGACAAGTACAAGTACATACACAACATTTCACAGGCTCTCGGGGCTGCCAAACCACTGGGAGTGGTGCTGTGCAGCCAAAAAACCAGAGTTCAGTGGCTACAGAAAGTCTGGCTGGTTCTTTAACTGTGTTTTTTCCCCTCTCTTTTCCCCATGATTCTTCTTTGTGCTTATGGAAGTCCTCAGGAATGGAGTAATTCCTAAAAAAAAGTTGTCTCCCTTTCTGTCTCTTGGCTTGCTCAGTCCCTTGCCTTAACAAACAGCTGCTATGACTTCTGTGGTTAATCAAGAGACTTAAAAATGAAGATCCATGGTTCACTTCACAGAATTCAGCAGAGATGGAATTTCATCCAAAAAATTACTGACTTTTCACAAGGAAAAAGCAGAGGCCTGTGCACACATGTTGGTGGGTGGGAGGAGAGTGATCACGTTTGCTTCCTCCAAAAGAAAGGTTCAAAAGTCATCCTTCTTTGCAAAGTTTGATTCATGAACAGGCTTGGAGGAAGAATCAACATTAAATATTGGTGAAAAGGGTGAGATAATCAGAAAAAGTTTGAGGATAATTTTTTTTTGGTTAATTCCCACCCCCCAACTCTCTCCTGCTGGGTGAGAGGCTCCTTGCTCTGAGCCTCATCCGCTTCATTCCGAAGCATCCCACGGGGAACCCCCCAGGAGGGCAGGGCCTGGCCTGGGACGGGGCTTGAAGGACGGGACACGGGAACTGAGGGTCCTGTTGGGCTCTGATGCGTAGAGACAACATCCACAGAGTCTGCAAAGCAAGATACCCCGGCAGTGCCCAAGGCCGGGTTGGACGGGGCTTGGAAAACCCTGGTCTGGTGGAAGGTGTCCCTGCCCGTGGCAGGGGGGCTGGAACGAGATGAGCTTTAAGGTCCCACCCAACCCATTTCATGATTCCATAATATAAATCCAGGGGAGATGATGATGTCTCTCACTGAAATTGGTAAAAGAGGTGCTGATGTGGGACACGGTACTGGGACCAGGTAACCTCTGGAGGTTTCCTCCATCCCATCCAGTCCTCCAGTAGGATTCTCCACACCTCTTTTTTACAGCATACAGTCTGAAGGGAGAGGTGAGGCCACCAGGCATCCTGACCACCCAGAAAAACTCTTTCTCTGCTGAATGAGAAGGAAATGGCAAAGTGGCACTTCAACATCTCTGACATACAAGAGACGCAGAAGTGGGTGCTCCTGGAAAGCAGCTGACACTTGTATCCCCATCCTGTGCAGACACTCAGCCTGTGCACGATTGAAAGCTGGTGGAGAGCGGCTTGATGGGGCCAGATGTGTGGAAAAGCAGGGCATGACTACAGGACCCAAAAGGAAAGGGGCAGAAGAACGCAATTCCCAGCACGACCTCGTGGTGTTGAGGTAGCTCCTTGCCTTTGCAGGGCTGAGCAATCAGGGCTTCATCCCTCTCCCACCTGCAGCTCAGGGGACACGAGTTTTGCAGAGCTGCAGGCAGTACTTGTGTCATTTGGTCTCTCAGAAGACATGGATGTCCTGGGCAGAGGGGAGATGTTCACAGCAACTCCAGGCACGTATGTGGGCCCTTTGAAAGGACTTTCCTGCCTGTAGCTCTCCCTCCTTGTCTGCTTTCCTGGTCTGAGGGAGCCCCTTGGCCATGAAGGCCTCACACACAACTTTTAGCTCAGTCACCCTGCACACAAGCCTGGGAACTTGGTGTGTTCCTTTGCTACAGCCCTGAGGACCTCAAGGAGCAGCACTTTGGACAGGATGCAGCAGGAGGATTTCTGTTCATGTCAGACACATCCACAGGTGTTCAGCTGGAAACCAGAGAGGCTTCTTGTTGGAACAAAAGCCAAAGAAGTTGCTGTAGTTTCTCAGCAAAATCTGAAGCAATAAACAATGGGAGAGGTTTCGCAGGAAATGGGAATAAAAAGCAATGGACTTTGCTGTGTCAGATGCTTCCGAAGCCTCTCCATGCATTCAAATGCCAAGGAATTAATGATATTTATTGGAGGAGCACAAACCAAGGAATAAATGGACTGCTGCAAAGGCCAGGCCTATATACACTCGGGGGGATTCTGGGGCTATTGCTCTTCCTCCCACGGCACTTGGCCTGGGTAAGCATTTATCCTGGGAAACCTCCTCACCCGTCCTTACCTGGCTTAATGTAGTAAAGGGGTTCAGCCCCCCAAGAGGGCCCTGGGACTCCTCAGCTCACCCCTCGAGGAAAGACCCTGGGACACCCAGGTAGTCCAAGGTCACACATCTGCCTCCCTCTGCCCCAAGACACCAGAGAGATTTGTCCCCACTGTCCTCCCCTGGGCTCTGGCTGCAGCTCAGTGGAAAGGGTCACTTCAGCAGCTTTTGCTTTAATGACATCTTGACTGAAAAAACAGAACCTGGCAAGAGGCAAAGCCCTTCACCTGCTCACCTGGACACAGGTGGTTGCCTCAGCCACTTCTTCAAGGAGGGGAAACTGTAGCAATCCAGTCCCTACCCATGATTTAATTCATGACTCGGCCTCTCTTGGCTGGATATTTCTGTCTTCAGGGTGGTATTTAGCAAACCTCTCCTGCCCTATCTCTGCCTAGGAAAACAAATCCCTTGGCTGAAGACCCTCTGCCTATGAGGCCAGTGGATGAACAGGTAGCATGTGAGAGTGGGATGTGTGGGGCTCACATCGAATCCTGCCCACAGGCTCACACACTGACCCCTGATGGAGAAAGGGTGGCCTGGAGTGGGACAATATTGGCCTCTGGTTGTTCGGATGTGACAAAAAATGCCCCAAACACTGTACAGGACCAGTGGATAGAGATGCTTGGGCTGGGACACAAAAAATTCAGCCGTGAACAAAATGCAACACACGTGTTTCTTCCTGAATACGTGACACAGGTTTCCCTAAGAAGGAGGGCCCGAGGGGCAGGTGACAGCTGGGACATGGATGCTGGTTGCACTCTGGCCACAGTTGTGAGAGGGTGGATAATCCCTGCCAGGCAGTTCAGAGTGTGGTTACTTGGTCCTCCCCAGAGGTGCTTCAGGTTCCTCTCCAGTGAACAAAACCAACCACCTTCTCACCAGCGCTCTGATTTCCTCAGCCTGAAGGAACCAGGTGGGTTGTCCTTCAGGTCCTGAGCAACCCTGGAGACAGTCTGAACTCCACATCACTTGACATGTCCTGTCAAGAGCCCCTCAGCATGAGTCAGGGCTTCAGAAAACCTCCTGACAGGTCATCCATTCATCCATCCATCCATCAGAAGTCTTTCCCCTCTTGGCTGGGGCAGGAAAAAGCATTTCCTTTGCAGCTCTCATTTCTTGGATCAACTCTCTCCTTCATCTTTTCCAAGGGAATTGTCCATGGCTCCAACCCTATCCATAGAGAGCTGGAGAAACAACAACCAAGCTGTGGTGTGGAAAGGTGGCCAGGACCAAGAATGAGCTGGTTGTCAACAATGCTGATCATATAAAATCAAATAAACTGGCAGACAGATGAGGAGGAGGAAGGAATGCCCAAACACTCACCTCACCTTCCCATCCCCTCCCTTCTCCCTGCCCTCCTCCTGAAAAAGTTACTGGTCTGGTTGTTCAGTAGAGAAACCAACACAACTTGAGTCTCTGCCTGGTGTGTGCCTGCCCTGCCTCACATCATGGGGAGGCTCAGCACAGCAGGAGCGAGGAGAAGCCACATCTGCAGCAGAGAGGCCACCCAGCAGGAAGGGGCTGCTGGGCTGGAGGTCCCTGAGGACAATCGAGTGGAACCACGCAGGAGCCTCTCCTCTCCAGCCACCTGAAAGAGAAAGGAGACAGCATGGGGTGAGAGGTGTGGCTGATCATGGAATCATGAAATGGTTTGGGTTAGAAGAGACCATAAAGATCATTTAATTCCAAGCCCCTGCCATGGGCAGGGACACCTTCCATAGAGCAGATTGCTCCAAGCCCCATCCAACCTGGCCTGGAACAGCTTCCCAGGGCAGCCACAGCTTCTCTGGGCACCCTGCTCCAGGGCCTCCCCACCTTCACAGCCAAGAATTCTTTCCCAATATCCCATCTAACCCTGCCCTCTGGCAGTGGGAAGCCATTCCCTGTGTACTGTCATTCCAGACTCTTGTCCGAAGTCCCTTTCCATCTCTCTTGGAGCCGCTTTAGGCACTGGAAGGCCACAATTAGGTCACCCTGAAGCTTCTCTTCTCCAGGCTGAACAATCCCAATTCTGTTTTCACTCATAGGAGAGGGGCTCTATCTCGCTAATCAAACTGATGGCCCTCCTTGGTGCCTCAGAGGATTTGAGGCTGGAGGGCTGTGCAGCCCCAAGTGTGTGCATGTGCAGAGGGGCCAGGGCTGATTTCAGCACCTAGACTCTGGCCTGGAGGTCAGCGCAGCTCTTCAGGAGATGTTGGTGAAGGTGGTGTCACAGCAGAGTCATTTGTGGGCACAGCACTTGTTTGGACACTGGCTGGAGGTGTCAGAGTGAGGTGGGTGCCCGGATGCCCACTCAGGTCAGTGGCTATCCATGTATCTTATGGAGCCACTGCTGGTCAGTGGCTTGACCTGGTGGCCTTGAAGGTGGAGATTCCTCTGGGTGTTGACTATACCTCCATGGTGCTGGGAGACATTTCACCAGCTTCCCCCCTCACATCCAGAGGTGCCAACCTCATTAAACACTGAATGGGATCTGGATTTGGAGTTGAGTCCAAAGTCAACACCCAAATCTCTGGTTTCTCTCGCAGTGCCAGCAGGGATCATGCTCCAGCAGCACCCACACCTCAGCGGAGGGATGTGCTGCTGCCACGAGGAGGTTGGAGATGTGCCAGGGCCATCCCTTACTGCAGCTGCTTTTTCCAGCTTCCCACTTGCTGTTGGGAATACTGTCCTGGCCACAGATGGTTCACAGCTTCTCCATCACCTCCAGGATGAAGTCCTCAGTGCTAGATCTGGACCTGAGGCCACTACTTGGATTTCTCTAAGGTCTGGGGAGCACCAGCTTGAGGGAAATCCTCCAGATCTCTTGGGTGCCAAGCTTATGCCCCGGTGAAGGTATCCCTGTGCTCACAGCAGTGCCACCAGTGCCCTGGAGTGCACTGAGGGAACCTGAGGCCACTTTTCTCCACCTCCCCACCTGCTGCTCTGTGAAAACAGGGTGGAGAGAGGTGAATCGGGTGTTTTCCCAGCAAAAGAAACAGTGATAAGCCTTAAAATAACCTTCATTTGGAAGTTTTCTGAAGGTATCAGCCAGCCCAGTGCAAAACCCACGCTCAGTCCTTGGAGTCTAGTTAAAACTGACAGCTTCTGTAACCTGAATGTTCAGCAAATCAGGGTCACTGTTAATTATTCAATAGTAAAATAATTGAATCTAAAAATTACTCTTGTGGGTGGCAAGTCAAGGTCATTTTGTTTTATTTAAAAATAAAATATTTAATGCCTATCAAAGCCATTCATCAGTAAATGAACCTGTTGTTTGTTTTAAAATAATTTCAATTTAGTATTATTTTGATAGTAATAATTTGCTGATGAACAGAAGCTTTCCTTTCAAATTTTCTAATGCTTAGCAAACCTTAGTTAAACCTCTGCATTATGACCTCCAGAATCCTCATCTAACAAGAAAGGAACCTGTGTCCTGGCAAGTTGAAATGCTTACCTGAAGCTGAACTGATGCTCTGAAGGAGGGTGAGGAGCCAAGCCAGTGGTCCTGGCTGAAAATCCCATGGATTTCCCAGCACTTCTAAATGAACCATATCTCTCAAGGAAGGGAAGGGAAGGGAAGGGAAGGGAAGGGAAGGGAAGGGAAGGGTGAATCAGGCCTCCAGGAGCTGGAGGGTAGGTTGGATGTCTGCATGTGACTAAAATGACACAGGTGGAAGACGGAGCTGAGGTGAGGAGGCTGCAGGAGGCACAGACATGGCCGATCATCTGTCCGGGCCAGGCCCGCCCTCTCCTACCTTGGTGGGCTGGAGGTGCTCAAAGCTGTTCTCTCTGAGGGTCGCCACAGCTCTGTTGGCATTTCGCTCCTGCTTGTACATCTGTGTGGTGGGGGGGATGGACGGGGCCACGGCTGTGTTCAGGTGAGTCCCGTTGCCAAAGGCCTGAATGGCGTTTTCTTTTGTGGGAAAGAGATGGAGAAAAGGGTTGTCAGGCAGGGGGAAGCATCCCTTTCCCAGCCTCTTTCTCTGCATCACCCAAATGGATGCCTGAGGCTCTTCAGAGCTCCTTTGCTGGTAACACGGAGCTGGACACCCACAGACTCTAGAGGACCATGGCATCTCCATGCCCCCATCCAGAAGAAGCCGCAGGAGCGTGCAGCAGTGCCTGCAGACACTTACGGAGACAGACGTTGTTGGTGAAGAGGTGCAGGAAGCTCTCACACTCTTCCTGCCGGTTCCCGCTGGCGTTGCAGGTGCACCAGGGAGCGATGCTGGACGTTGAGTTGTCGATGTAGTTGGGGGTGATGGGGCTGCCTGCCAGGACCGACGGACAAGCGTTACTGCAGGGCTGGTACTTCAGGAAGGGTCAGTGACATCCCTTTGTGCTGCTCTCCTGGGCTACTCTGCCTCAGCCAAGCCCCTCCATGACAGCAGCAAACCCCTTCAGATGCCAATGTCATGGGTCTGGTTTGCTCCCAGGGAGGAGAAGAGGAGTAGTCACAACCCTTTTGGTCACACCACCACCCCCAAAGCATTCAGTCAATTATAAAGTGTTATCAGTCCAAGGAATGGGCAGCTCCCAGGAATTCAGGTTCCCAAATAACATTCAGAGAATCATGGAATGGTTTGGGTTGGAGGGGACCTTAAAGCCCATCCAGTCCCACCCCCCACTATGGGCAGGGACACCTCCCACTGTCCTAGGGTGCTCCAAGCCCTGTCCAACCTGGCCTTGGACACTTCCAGGGATGGGGCAGACACAACTTTTCTGGGCTACCTGTGCCAGGGCCTCCCCACCCTCACAGCCAGGAATTCCTTCCCAATATCCCATCTATCCCTGCCCTCTGGAAGTGGTAATCCATTCCCCTTGTCCTGTCCCTCCAGGCTCCTGTCCCAAGTCCCTCTCCATCTCTCTTGGAGACATGTTAGGCCCTGGAAGGAGCTCTAAGGTCTTCTTGAAGCCTTTTGTTCTCCAGGCTGAGCATTCAAAAATTGTATGTGAACGTGCGTAAAGGTTTTCATGCTGCCATTGAAAAAGCCAATCTCAATCTCCAGAATGAAAGATTAAAACAGAATGAAATGTTGGTCCAAAAATGTCAGTCTATCCCATCCATCAGGACAGACCCGCTCCAAAGGCCATTGGCACTTCCCGTTGGACTCTTGTCTGTGCCTGTGCCAACTGCTGCCAACTGGGCTCTGCAGCACCTGAAACCCAAATCTGACACCCTTTGAAGTCAGAAAAATGGCAGTGGATGGTGATTTCCAGTGGCATCACTGGTGATGGCATCAGGGAATCCCTGGCAGAGCAGACACCCTGGGACAGCCCATCTATTTCCATCAGAGAGAGAAAAGCCCAAATCTTGCAGTAGTCCATGGTTTTTCTCCCTCCACTGCAGCCATCCTAAAGTTACCCCATACTCATGGCTTAGTCACATCACCGAAGGGAGAAAGACCAGCACCAGGTCAGATGTGGCTTGGAGCAACCTGGTCCAGTGAAAAGCTGGATGAGATGGGCTTTACAGGTCCCTTCCAACCCAAACCATTCCATGACTCTGTGATGTCCCTGAGATCTCAGCTCTCCACCTTACTGTCCTCATAGTCATAGTCAGAGGAGACATTTCTCACCCAGAGGAGACATTTCCCACCCAAACGGGGAAGGAGCCCAGGGCAAGGAGGCGGCTCTTACCAATGATGCCGGTGTAGGCCAGCAGGCAGGCCGCGTAGCTGTCCCTGCGGCAGCCGCTCGCAGCCTGGGGGGACGGCTGGCAGTTGAACTGGAACTCTGCGTAGCGCGACCTGATGGAGCCAGAGCCCAAAACGAGACAGATTACCACAGGTAATGGGGAAAAGGGGGATGTAACAGCACAGTCGTGGTGTTCACAGAAGGGAACGCCTTTGCAAAATGCTGCTGTAGGTGTTGCTCAAACAGTTTGAACGAACGTCCTTTTGCAATCCCCTGCACAGCCCAACAACCCAGGAGGGGGTTTTGAACAGGTTCTGCAGTTAATGTTTTACAGGCTTCCTTCAGGACTGCAAGAAAGGTCCAGTCTTAGGAGAAATGTTTGTTTTCTGCTGTGTGAGGCTGGTTTTTGAGAGAAGAGCTTTTGCCAGGAAGGAAATCAGTCCATGTTGCCATTTTCTATCTTTCAGGTAACAACTTTGCCTAAAGACCCCAACCTTCCTTTTCAGTCCGATTTGATGATACAGAGAATTGCTCTGGTCCAGTTTCTCTCTCTAACGATTCTAAATATAGCTGAGATCATCTCAGATCAAGGGAAATGCCCAAAGATTCAGATATGAAATGTTCTACCCGTCACCAGGGCTTCTGCTGCAGACGCCCACTCTCAGGAGAAGGACTCAGTGGACCCTATGGAGAAGGCAAATGGTTCTGCCAGCCAGTTATTTGCCACGTAATTCTTTAGGCATGAGTCAGCTCCTGGCACACGGCAGTGTTTGGAGATTGTGGGATATCTGAGACATCAACACAGGGCTCTCAGGCAGGACACAGTAACAGCTGGAGATCCAGATCCATCTCAACATTCATTCTGTGGCCAGGTAGGAAGGGATTTCACATGGCATTTGAGCTGCTTAGGAAACTCAAGCAAGCACCAGCACTGACAACACCTGAAGGGAGCGTTCTTTATGTGACAGCCTGCACTGTCTGAGCTGTGAACTGAGAACCTCAAATGTTTACCCTGCCTGGGCAATCCCAGAAACACTGAGCATGCTGCTCCTCCCAGACATCCTCTCTCTTCCAGGCACGTTGCTCTTGCTCCTGGTCAGTGTCAGCACTTTCCAGCCCACTTCTCCCCTACACCCTAGACTTCTTTTTTTTCTCATCTTTGTTCCCGTATTTGCCCCATATCAGCCCTTTTCTACTGTAACACGGACAGGCAAAATCTTCTTTCCCAAAACTTGCGCATTGTTTAGAGATTTAGAGAAGGGAGATGCCGACTGCAGATTTTATATAATCCATATTAGTGGAACCCACCCCTCTGAGCTGGGAAGTTCCAAGGGTTAGAGCTGTGCAGGAGCTGCAGTGCAGACAGGGTGAGACTGGGAGTGTTTCACTCCACTTCTTTATGATTTATTCCTGGCTCTCCTTGTGGATTCTGCACTGCTGGCTTTGACCAGGTCACATGTCAACCTCTTGCTCCCTCTGTGTCTCTAGAGGATATTTTATATTATATATTCAGAGACCAAGGGACCAGATAATTAACAGCTGTGCTGCTTGCAGGATATAGTTTCCAGTCTCCTGGGGAGCAACACTGTCCCCTTTGAACCTCCTCCTCCCCACTGGGCCCTCTTGTCATGTTAGAGAGAGGGCAGTACCTGTCCATTTTGGATTCCCTGGGTAGCCAGGGGACAACATCTGAGCAGGGCCTGGTAAGCCCAGGGGCTTTGCATCTTTCAGAGTCTACTTCTGCATAGTTCAGTCGTTCTCCTGCCTCCATGTTTCTGGGGTGCAGAGTGCTGAGGATATTTGTACTTCTGTGCTTCCAAGAGGATGCTGCTGCTCTCCCCTCCCTTTGTGAAAATACATAATATTCTTATTGTAATTAAAAGATGATGTGCTGGTAGGGGATGGCTGCTGGAGGTTCAGCTCAGGAAGTCCCAAACCCCACAACAATTAGAGACTGGGACAACACAGGGAGGTGTGTCCTACACTTGTTCTTGTGCTCTTCCCCAGGTGTCTGCTCACGGCCCAGCTGCATGCAGGGCACTGGGCTGGGGCCCCCATGGTGCTGTTACTGTCTTACATCTCTCACTGCCAGGTGGGCTCTGTTCCCAGAGCTCTGTGTGGATTAACCTTCTGGAATAGCAAAGAGTTTTTGAGAAACGGGCTGGGGGGAATAGTACAGATGAAGGAAAAGCACTGAGGGGGTTCTGCTGTGAGTGTGCACGTGGAATGGGGCTATGTGTGAGTGACTGGGGCTGGATGGAAACAGAGGAGCAGACCAGGCTGGCCACAGACTGTGTGGTGGATCTGGAATGACACTGGGACTCTGAGACTCCTGTTGCAATCACCAAAACATAGAATCATTGAATCACAGAGTTACAGAATGATTTGGGTCAGAAGGGACCTAAAAATCATCCAGTTCCACCCCCTGCCATGGGCAGGGACACCTTTCACTGTCCCAGGCTGCTCCAAGCCCCGTCCAACCTGGCCTTGGGCACTGCCAGGGATCCAGGGGCAGCCACAACTGCTCTGGGCACCCTGTGCCAGGGCCTTACACCCTCCCAGGGAACAATTCCTTCCCCACATCCCATCTAAATCTACTCCCTGTCAGCTTGAGGCCATTCCCCCTTGTCCTGTCACTTCTTGCTCTTGTCCAAAGTCCCTCTCCTGCTCTCCTGCAGGCTCCTTTTAGGTATAGGAAGGTGCTGTAAGGTCTCTCCAACACTCAGCCTTGCAGCAGAAGGGTGTATTTTATACATATATAGATTAATTTTTCTAATTAAACAAGCAAACAAACAAACATGGTTTTAAGGCCTTCACAAGTGCCTGTGGCTGTCAGGCTACCTTGGGTACTCCTTGAGGATTCTCTGGGCTAGGGAAGAGGGACAGTGAGGCAGATGGATTGGTGAAAGTGGTGAGGACCCTTCCCCCATATTCCTGCTTAGCCTGTACCTTCCTGGAACTGTTTCCATAGCAGGTCTTTCTCTAGGACCAAAGCCAAAAATCCACAGAAAATGTCTAAAAGAACATCAGCATGATCAACTCACATCCTCTGTCCGTTAACACGTTCTGTAGGACACGAGGACACGGCTCACGGGACGGGGCCGCCGAGGCAGGGGCCGGTGAGGGGGCTGTGGTGGGGGGTGCACCCTGGGGGGACCCTGCGGGTGGACATTACCTGCAGACGTAGTTTTCCCGGCAGGAATCCAGAGGTGCCAGGCAGTTGGGCTTGTCCTTGGACTCGTAGGAGCAGGCAGGGACAATGGTCTGCCGCCGGCGCTCGGCGCAGGCCGTGTCGTCGCAGGGGCAGAAGAGCAGCTCGTGGGTGTACTCCGGGGGCACGCGGTCGAAGAACTTGCGCAGGGCCTTGTGGCACTTGGCGCGGTTGCAGGTGTCGGCCCGGGCCAGGCGCCGGATGCAGAAGGAGACGTACTCGGTGCGCAGCCGCTGGCACATCTCGTCCACGTTGCAGGCTTTGGCGGCGTCCAGACACCGGTTCACCTGCGTCACCTCGTTCTCGGACCCTGTGGGGTGGTGGGACGTGGTGAGGTGGTTTTGCACTGACCTCCCCAGCAGCACCACCCCTGAGACCTTCATCCCCACCCTGCTCCCACCCATGGCCACCTCGGTGAGACCACACCCGCTCCAGGAAGGCAGCGGCCAGGGTGAGGGGCGGGTTTGCTCTCTGTGTCCTGGTAGGACCAAATCCCCTTTCCATAACCACCTTTTCCCGAGTGCCACAGTCACACAGCAGACTTCACCCCTCAGAGCTCACTTCACCAAGCTCGTATATTTAATAAAATTAATTTTGCTTTAATCTGGGCATCTGGTAGCAATTTACTAATGCCAATTAACCAGCCTGAGGCCTGTACAACAGCAGGCATTAGAAAGTGCATCTACCTACGGCCGGGAGTGGATCCACTCGAGTGCTGGGATCTCCACTAACAGACCTTCTGTTCCCACAAGCTGCTCAAGATCAAAGACTGAGTCAGTGGCAAAGCTGGGTCTCTGATACATGCGTGGTCTGCACTAACTCCTGGCACCTCAGACTCCCTGCCCCGGGCAGTGTTTCCTTGGGCCTCTGGAGGGTCATGTCTGGCTTGGGCAGCAGCTCTGTTTGCTCACCCCAGGATCTGCCCAGCTAAGCGAGACCTGTCTGGGTCGCAGTGTGCCCCATCCAGACCAGTCCAACCCAGTGTCCCCACGTCCTAAGCAGTGAAGTGCCTTCACAGGGTGGGGTCAGAGGTCCCATCCAGCTTCGTGCCCCTGGGACCTGGTGCTGCCTGGATGTGAGTGCAGGTCGGTCTCTCCCCACACCCTTTGCAGGGTCACCCTTCACTGACTTCAGCCAAGTCCCTCTGCATTTCCACCCTCCTAAACAAGAGAAGGAATGTCTCAGCCTGGGTGGGAGAGCAGAGGTGTGCTGTGGGATGCAGGGAAGGTGGAGGAAACAGCAGCAAGGGGAAAGGTCAGGAAAATAAAGCAAAAACTGTAGTGATGGATGAGAAGAACAGCATCTTCAGTGGGAAAGGAAGGATCTCATGAGTTTATATGCCAACAGCCTTCTCTGTAAATATGGGGAAAAGGAAGAGGGAAAGGTATTTGTCTAACACTGGTTGTAGGGCTCCTTCGAAGGAGGATGGGGGTCTGTTTTATAGAGGGGAAAATGCTACAGAGTCCCTGGCAGAAGTCAGCGGAAACATCAGGCTCTCTCTGATCAAACACATAAGACAAGGGTCCTTCAAATGTGTGAGAAAAAATGAATTTGAAGCTGGTTTTCACCTCTCTGAATTAAAACCATGACCTGCAGCAGACCAGAAGGACTTTCTCCCCAGCAGAGAAAGATTTTTCCACTGAGGAAAAATCCCCAGAATGATGAATTCCCAATGCAGAGTCAAGCCCTATCTTTGACTGGGAGTTAAAACCAGCCAGTCACTGCTGACAAGTGTTAAACATTGACAGTCTCCCTGAGCACTTCAGAGCTGGCTGCCCTCCTTTATATCCCTGACTTTATCAGATGCTCCTTCTCCCAGCATTTATTTTTCCCTTCCTGTTGCCCCCGCTGCTTACAATGAGCTGGATGTCAAATTCCAAGTTTTTCAGTTATTTTACGATGGGTGAAAGTTTTGCTTGGTGTGTTCCCATCACTAAATGCTTCCCTTTAAAAGTGCTCAGAGATGAATATTGTCAGAGCATCGGTTTATGCTGGGGAGCTGCCAGCTAACGTGTAGGAAACAGTTACTTGGAAGGGTTTCGTTACCCATTCAGCCAATAAATCACAGGGAACATGCTGGATTTTCTCCTCTTCCCACGCAACACCAGCGGATGTGCTTTTTAAATCACTGCTACAATTAGAGTGGAGGGATGTGGTTCCATTTGTACAGTTTTAATAGTGGCCATATATTGGCTATGTAAAATTTGGTTTTAATGTACCTGCTGCTTTCACTTGGCCTATGGTCACAGAGGTGTCTGATGTTTCAACAAGTTCTTGGGATTTATTTTTGGTAGATTTGAAAGAGGGTCCTTTGGCAGTGTTGACCATATGACCCTGGACACTGGATAGGCAGAGGGCAGCAGGTTGTAAGTTATGTTATAGAAGATTTTGATTAGTATAAATAAGGACAAAAAGGTTAAGAAATTTTGTGTCCCTAAGTGGATGCCAAGTCCTCTGAAGAATCCCTGCTGACCTTGGCCCATTCGCTTTGCTGCACAACCTATTTCAACTTGCTTTAAAAACCTGAGAGTGTGTTAACCACGCATAAAAATCTCCATTTCTAGATTTCCCCATGCTCTGAAGCTTTCTAGGACTCAGCAGAAGGGGAAAAACTCCAGTAAAGAAAACCATGACCCAGTACACAGAACTCCCTGTCCCCGTGCCGGTCTGTCAGGCGGAGTCAGTAAGAGCGAGGTCAGGGAGCACCTCCCACCCCCTCTGCTCCAGTCGGCCAGGGCTGGTGGGTTAATCTGCTCCTGGACATTCTCACCCAACAAGTGCCTGGCCATGGTGGGGACTGCAGACATTCACCAGCTGCAGGGACACGCTGCTCCTTCCTCACTTGGCTGCACTCCAGCTGTGGATGTCACCCCAGAGCAAGGCACACATCTGCAAAAGCTGTTTGGGCACATCTGCCAGAGACACAGGAGGAGCACATTGTCTGCTCCCAGACAGGTAGTTTGGTAAAAAACCCACTCTTGGTAAGGCTTCCCCATGGCTGTGTTGCATAGGCTGGGTGTGGTGGCAGCTGTGCCCTTGGTGATGGATGGGTCATTGGCGGCCACACTGACCTTTGAACTGCTGAGCCCTCAAGGAGTTAAAAGGTGTCAGGCAGCTCTGCTCAGCTGTTAACAGGATTACGATGCAGAGCAGAACATGGCTCTGGTTCCTGAGGTTGCCCTCAGGGCAGGTTAAAGGCTGTGGCTGGGATCAGCACATAGGTTGAGTTATTGACCTTTTTTCCTGCGGAGTTTGATCCTGTGACTGATGTGGAAACACCTTCTCAAACCTAACAACACCCAAGCAGCTCCTGTTTGATGAGGTGTTTGTGTGGAATGGATCATCCACCTGTCACGGAGAACGAGTCTGCCTGGGATGGGTCATTGGAAGGGGTCTTTGCACCATATCTTTAAGTCCCAGTCCTTCATGGTAACACTGACATCAAACATCCAAAAGACAAAAATCACAAGTGGTTTTTCCCAGAACATGTAACAGTTTAGCACAGGAATCAGAGGCAACTCCTTGGAAAAACAATTGCCAGACCTGATCCATGCAGTGCTCACAAGGGAGCACAAAGGACTTCCCTGTCTGTAGTGCTTGACCCCCCAGCCAGTTCCCTCCCTCCCTGCAGCAGGAGCTGTACGAGCCCCTTCCCACCCACCTACCTGCGGTGATGGACGCCAGCCGGACGTAATCAAGGCCCCTGATGAACGGCTCATAAGGGGAACTCTCCAGAACATTCATGCCTGGGGGGAAGAGAGGAATTGGTGAGAAGGCAGATGAGGCTCCTGAGGGACAGCTGAGATGCACAAGGTTCAACACCTGCAGTGAAGGATTGTTTGGTGGGTCCCAGGGGACTGTAAAGGCCACGAGTAAATGGATACTCAGAGTCACGGGAACAGGTGTGTGGACACATCCTCGGAGATGGGAATAGGATGTAACTGGCTTTTAAAAATACATCTCAGTGCTGGAGTGGGGCAGCCTGCCAAGGATCTGTTGAGTTGCAGCTCTCTGTAGCCCAGGCCCTGGGGCACTCTCCAGGGATTGCCAGAGAGGACACCAGGCTGCAGCACAGGCTCCTGCTCGTGGGCAGAGTTCAAACCACCAGCTCCCTACACATACAGGGCTTCCATCACCATTATTGCTGTTTCCTCTAAGCCCCTCCCTGGGTCAAAGGTCCTCACCTCTTTTTAGGACACAGGGCAGTGCACAGGGTTATGTGTGTGACAATGCACTCCTTATTTACTGTCACCTCTCCCTTTCTCCTTGCCAACAGCCTTTTCTTACTTGGCATAGAGCTAATGACCCACAGCTCCCACAGAAACTTCCCCTCTTTGTTTTTAAGTCTCTGGGAAGCTGATTTTATTCAGCTGGTGCTTCCCTTTCATCTGTGCAATGGTCTGTAATGCCCCATCATCCTGATGGATACCATGGAATATTATTGGAGCAAACAGCTCAGTATCTGTTGTTTTTTTTATTAGACATTTAGAGGGATGTGGGCAGCAGCAGCAGACGTACTGGCTGGGATAAAAGGAGTATCCAGCCTCATGCTCCAGGCATATGCTGACCCCAGCTGCGGGCAGGAAGAAATGGCTCCCAGTGTCCACAGCCCTGTGCAATTACCACAGGTGCATTACAGGGCAGCTTTACACCTTCATTGAAATACCTTGCATCGTTACTGACTGGAGAGGGGCCCATTTGTATTTTCCAGCATAGCAGTTTTATGTCCTGATGATAAAGCATCTTATCAGAGAATTGTTATCGGGTTGTCATCATGTTATTGTGTCTCTAAATGGGAAGGTGGCTAAACACGGGTGTGCTCAAGAGAAGCTGAGAAAATAGTGTGCTTTGTAAATTCCCTGAGCACGAACTTCCACAATTGTTTTTGCAAGAGGGCTTCTAGGAAGCTTTTTGCAGCCTCCTGGGTACGTGTGATTGAGAAACAAAGCTCTACATGGACCGTGTGGATTGGCTTCCCTTCTCAGTCAATTAAACACGTGTAAGGACGCTGAAACATGTGACTGCTACAAAATATATCTCCCTGGGGAAATTAAGGCAAGGAAATCAAAAGTTTGGTGTGTGAATCTGCATTGCAAATGAAGTCAGTTGTTTGCAGAAGTGTGTGGCTCAGGACATGACAGCGGAGAACTGGAGTAGAGTTGTTGTCAGCCTCCAAGAACAGCCCTCTCCCACTCATTCCCAAGGTGGAAGTCCTAAGCCACTGGGCAGGGAGTCCATCCAGCACCAAACTCCTATTCTGCATCTGGAGAGCCACAGCTGGCCCCTGCCTGCTCTCAGCACCCCTTGCCAGCCTCTCTCTCCTCTTCCTTCGAGTGGAAAGTGTCCCTGCCCATGGCAGGGGCTTGGAACTGCACGGTCTTTCAGGTCCCTTCCAGCATAAACCCACCCTCTGTGTCCCAGAGCTGGAAATCCTCACGACAGCCCTGTCCTACACAGCCGTGTCACAGATGACCTGTTTGCAAAGTCTGAGCCATGAAGGCCAGCTGGGAAGGAGTTGTGATGCTGCCCATTGAGGGGAGTGGAGAAGCTGGACTGGCACCTCTTCCCCAGGTTTCGCTTCACTGGAAACAAATCTGGCACACAATTATGGGAAAGACCAGATACTGGAGGGTGCTGAGCTCCTGGATTTCCCCAGTCCATTCACAGCACCGTGCTCTGCACCCTGCAAGCCGTGGCACCTGAAAGCTTCCCAGGAGCTTGATCAACCAGTTTCCATCCTGGCAATCCTGTTGTCTCCATCCTCTTTGTTTTGCTTGGCCTTTTGGCCTGTGGTCTCACCCCTGCACTTCTCCTTTCAGGTTTCAGCCAGCAGTGTTTTATTAATCTATTTCACAGCCCATGGCTGGAAGGATCTGTTTTATTCCCCATTTTAATTTTCATGGTGCATAAAATACTCACCAGCCTGACAAGGAAGAGTTATAGCCACTGAGGTGCAATTTTATGGTGACTCTTAAAAAACGTCAAAATCCAAACTTATTGAATACTGGCTCTGGGAACACTTTAGGTTCCAGCTCGATGTCACCAGCCCCAAATCTTCACTAACCCAAAGACACAAGTGCATTTGAGACATTCTAAGAGAGTGATTTTTTGACGCTCACGCTGTTTTTGCTCAATGCCTGTGCTTTATATAGTGTTTCTATAAAATCTACGGTGTTCGTGGTCTTGGTCAACATACATAGATGCAAAATATCCTGTGCATTTCTGCAGCAGAAGATCCCAATGTATATTGGGAATGTCATAAAAAAGAGGTTGGGTTAAAAAAAAAGGAAGGAGGCATCTCAGGTTTTCAGGACTGCTTTCCCCAAAATGTCAATACCATGGGGGTCAATAGGATCACTGAATCTCCTAAGCTGGAATTGGCCCACAGGGACCCTCAAATCCAACTCCTGGCCCTACAACAATCCCACCCTTTACCTGACAGGGCTGTCCAAATGCTCCTGGAGCTCTGGCAGCCTCGGGCTGTGCCCATTCCCTGGGGAGCCTGGGCAGTGCTGACACCCTCTGGGGGAAGAACCTTTCCCTGATCTCCAACTTAACCCCTTCCAACACAGCTTCATGCTGCTCCCTTGGGTCCTATCAGTGTGTCTCGAGATGGAACAGGAGAATACAGAGGTATTTTGCAGCAACTTCGGAGCTGGGGAGCTCTGTAGAAAGGCCCGTGAGCAATTCCCTTTTAGGAAGTTCATCAGAAATGAGTGCCCCGTTCTACTGACCTTCCATCAGCGTGTGGTGGATGCTCCAGTAGACACTCAAGCAGTGCTTCTCCTTTTTCATGCCCCGCTTGCACTTGCAGCCGTAGAGCTGGCTGGAGAGCAGGGCCGTCACGGTGCTCCGGCACTGGCTCTTGGCGTCGGGGCCCAGCTTGTTGGCCCCATTGCCCGCGATGCACTGCCGGAGCGTGCGGAACTTGGCGCTGCACACGGGGTCGTTGGTGCAGGACTCCCCTGCTTGCAGGCAGTCCCTGCTCGAGCCGACAGCCTCCGCCATACCTTCTGCAAGGAAACCGGAGAGGCGCTGTCAGGGCCACGGAGCAAGCCCAGGTGGGAAATGGACTGTGTCTCCCACAGTCTCCTTCTTCTGGGTTGCCCAGAGAAGTTGTGGATGCCCCATTCCTGGAAATGTTCAGGGCCAGGCTGGATGGAGCTCTGAGCAACCTGGGGTAGTGGAAGGTGTCCCTGCCCATGGCAGAGGGGTGGAACCAGATGATGTTTGAGGTCCCTTCCAACCCAAACCATTTCATGGTTCTATGACAGGATCAGCCTGATAGCAGGATTATAAGTGACAGAAGCTTGACCAGTTCCTGGTGATTGATTTTTCCTTCTTGGAACACAAAAATATTTTCAATCACTTTCTTCCCCAGCTCTCTATCTCATTTCTGCCCTCCAAAGTTAACAGTAGCCCAATGCTATGGAGACCCTGGCCTCTGCTCCTTGAACATGATTTAACTGTGCCTACACCTTCCTGGAGCTATAAATGGCTCTGTGTGGGTGTTTTGACATGTAGTCAGCCCACGTGTGTCCCAGGAGTTGGCCCTTGTTCACTGCCACCATCTCCCCAGGACTCCCACTGTTTCTGTCTTGGCTTTTTCCAGGCTTTTGTAAATTCTCTTCAGAGCTCCTTTACCAACAAAATGCTCTGTTCCCCACCTGGAGAGGAGAGCCCAAAGCAGGGGAGGAAGATGTTACTGCTACATGTACACCAATAAATTAGCTCACCAGGGCTCGGTGGTGCTGTGCCCCTGTGCCTGGAGCAGACCAATCCTGTGCTATTTATTGCTCTTCCTCGCTAAAGCAGGCTGGACACATCCAGACTGACTCCCGGGGTGTGCTCACCCCAAGGCTCGCGGCTGCAGCGCTGCGCCTGGCAAGGGGCAGGGCCAGCGGCTCGGCCGTGCTCAGCAGGACATGGTTGTGTGGCATCCAGGGGGCAGAGAGGTGGCAGGGTCAGGACAAGGCCAATCTCACCCTTTCCAGCTGGTGTGATGCTCTGGAGGGTTTGACACGGGTCAGGTATGACTGCACCACGGCTTGGGAGAGTAAGGAAGAGGCAAACCTGGTTTATGGAAGGGGAGAATCAGTTCCAGTGCCTGTACAGTAATTTTGGATCCTGCTGTACTATAAAAGCAGAAACTGCTGTCATGACCTTGAAGGAGAACTTCTCAAATACTTCCCAAAGGAACTCTCTGTCTCTAACATAACCTGTCTTCCCTTTGGATAGGAACCAGAAGGGTAAGGACAGAAAAGACCATCTGCTTTTTGACTCTCTCCAGTGTCTGCTTCTGGCGAGACCCACCTTGGACAACATTAGAAAATCCTGCTTCCTGAGGAAAATTTGAGTCCCTGATCTCCATCTCTGAGGGCTTCATGAAATCTCTGCTTTCTCCAAGACTCAACTGATCTCTTCATAAAGTCCCTTTTCTGCCTTGCAGCTGCTACCTCTCCTTAATTTCTGCACCTCCCAGTTCAGCACTGGAGCCCAGCATATCCATTTCTGTTCCCTCAGCAAACAGTGTGTTTGCTAAGAAGGAGCTGCCTCTGTTGCTCTTGATTAGAGTAGAAAGCAGCAGCTGGAGTTCAGATACTTCAATTATGTTTATTACAAACTTTGGGTGAACCCACCAGGAGGTTTCCTCCTGAAATATCCCAATGGAATCTCAAATGAAAAACCTTTCATCTAACTGCAGACTATTTCAAAGTGCCTCATGGCCAATGTCAGGTTTTCAGGTATTTCAAATCTCATACCATCTCAAATTTGAGTTCTCCTGCCCCTGATTTATTCATAGACCTGGTTTATTTAGCACTCAAGGCTTGTTTGGATCTGCCAAACGTGGAGAGAGAAATTATTTCCAACATGTAGGAAACTCTGCCTTGGGCTGTCATATACTGAAGAACTTCGAGCACAGGGAACCAGTTTCCTTGAAATATCATTTGGGCAATTTGCAATTTCACTGAGATCCATAAAATGAGCTAGAGAACATATCTGAGTAGAATCCATAGGAATAAAGAAAAAAAGTGCTTGGCTTATTTTACTCTGGCTTTCTCCAAAGGATCTCCTCTGATGAGGAGAAAGCCCAGCAGGTTGTATTCTAGAAGAGATGACTTTGTCAGTGTCCTGTCAGCTGCTAGAAAAGTAGGTTAAAATAGATATTATGACCTTCCTTCCCTTTCTCCGCTACATGAATTGCAGAAGATACTCCCCAGGATGGTTATAAACACAACCAGCCTGTAAAAGCTGTAAAACACTTTGGGATCTCACTTTAAATAAATCAAGCAGATTGACCATTTGAGAAATTTTCCTGCAAAATTTTAAGTAAATATATCCTCAAACTAAGCCTTGCTTCATAGAACAAAGGCCAGGGGTGAATATTTACAGCCCAAACCCACAGCATAAAATACCCCTATTCAGACTTTATGACAGAGGTGCTTGAAGCCACTTGGAGTGTCACGAATGACCCGTTCCGTAATTGTGCCACTTTAAAACCAAATCATTCAGGGCCTTTTATTGTTAGCGATGTCTTTGCAACTGAGACAACATAACACCACGTTTTTCTCCTCACACTGCCCCTCAGAGAGTAATTTTATGCAACATTAAGACAGCACCTCTTAGGGAAAAAATAAATCTCCCTGACTTATAAAATTGATGGTGCTTCCTAACAGGCAGGGACGAGAGCAATATTAGGACTTCTCTCCCAAAGATGGAGTGGCCTTCCTGGTTTTGCCTTCAAAAATATCTCCTTGCAGGCTTTGTGCCACAGGATATTCCTCCTCCTTGACTGATCAGGGAACTGGGATATGCACCGAGCTGTGTGTGACTTGGGCTTTCTGTGCCTCTGCTTCTCTAACAGCAGCCCTTCCAGCTCCCTCTGCTCCCTTTAAAAGGCCATTTGTCTGGAGTTTTATTCCTCACTCGCTGCTAATTTCACGCTGTTTACGATGGGCAGATGGAGTAATGAGTTTATTTTCACATCCTGTCTGTAGCTGTGCTCCACATCTGTTTCTGCTCACTCTTATCTCAGCGCCATTTACCCAGAGTTACTCCTAAAGTGTGGGAGTAGGAGAGAAACCTCTCTTCCCATTTTAACAGACCCTCACTTCTTCTCACACAGGTGTCTCGAAGCGCGTTCTGCTGACCAAGAGGGGCTGACTCTCCTCCAAGGAGATAATTTCCTTTCTCAAGGAAGTGCACCTGTGCCTGGGGTACAGCAGTGTGAAAGTGATTCCGTGAAGGCTGTGAACAGTGAATAAAATGCCTGGAGAGCACCAACGTGGAGTCCTGTCACTCTCCCTTTCCTACTCAACCAACACTTGTCATGTCCCATTTGCTGCTGAAACACCTGCAGAGCAGCCCCAATGAACACCTCTGCCACACCAACGCTCCTTCCCCCAGCCTGCCTGAGAACAGCCCTCCCACGAGGTCCCACAGCCTTGTCCAGGGCTTAGAGCTGTCACCTGGATTTTGTAGTGCCCAGAAACCTCCTTTGGGATGCTGTTTTCCATGCCAGGGAAAGTCTCCTTCCCTTCCACCTGTCTTGCCCTGATCTTAGCGCACGTTCCGTGCTCCAACACCACAGCCACTGTGAGGGCTGCCCAGGGTTAACTCAGAGCAGCTCACCTGAAGAGGACACTACCACTCACTGCTGACAGTCCTCTGTCATAACACACACGTGATGAAATCCCACACTGCAAACAGATCTTTTCCTAGAGATCCTTCCCAGCCAGCACTGGGGTGGTAGAATTTGCTGAGAACATCTCAGGAAAGTCTGAGGGTGTCAAAGCAGTACTGGAAAGTTCAGGCCAATAACGTGCTGGGTGTCTCGAGCAGGCTTTAAAAATGTGCTGCCTGACTCTTTGTACCTCCAGTTCTGACCTTCCTCCCCTTCCTTACACGTTGTGAACAATCTTTTGTCTGTATTTGATCGGTGCCTCCACACGGGACTCTACAGGTACCGAGGAGATACAAACAAACACCGTAACATTCACTGAGCGTTTCCTTCTCCTCAGGTCGCTGATCCATGTGGAAGATAATCTACTCCCCCTATGGACTCAAACACAGAAGAAAACATTCCTCTGATCTGTCTTGCTGTTATTCACAGATTTATACATGACACCCAGATACCATGACAAGTTGTATCATGTCTCCATTACCCTTAAGGAGAACAGAATTGATCATGAAAACCCTCATGATGACTTGGGGTGAAGTCTCCCTAGATATCATTACTCTCCTACACTAACACATTCTTTTTGACAAGGCTTCAGCCTTAGTTTTCTAAAGATGCCTCTGGAATGCCCCATCCTGCTGGACTGACTCAGCCAGACTAACCACCAAATCAGCTATAAACAATATTCTTATGAAAGGAGGATGAAAATCAGACCATCACGCTCAGTGCATGGCCTGGTTGCAAATAGCTGTGTATCTGTTATAAATAAGTTTAATCTGTCAGACCAGGAAGAAGGTTTAGAACTTTTGAGGATCCATGAAGTCCCAAAGCGGGTACAAGTTATTCTGAAATACTGGGTGTCTGAAACACAGATCACACAACTAGCTACAGGTTTTGGGAGAGAAAATGATCCATGTCACATTCATTCCTTGCCAAAATTTGGGCACACCCTGATATTGGTGTATTGGGAAGCTTCAGTCCCTGATTTCTGCTGGAACAGAGGCTCTTCTCCCACTCCCAAAGCTGGGCAGTTATACCGGACAGGGTGAATGGGTTTGTGACCACCAGCATCTTAACATCAGTGCCTAAAAAATAAGCATCCCATCCTGTGGGATAACTGGTGGTTTCTGGATACCAGCTCCTTGTATGTCAAGATGAGACCACATCTAGCAGAGAGCAGTAAGGACAATTGAGATCTCAAGGGCCAGAGGTGATCTTTAAGTACTTAGAGAAGATATATAAGACTGTAAGTTCCACCTGAACTTGACTTTAAAATGTCCTGGCTGATGGTAAAGACATAAAGATTCTCTGCTGAGGCAGAGCAAAACAAACTCAGAACCAGGACAGCTCCTTTTTGGTCTGACTCTGCCTGGGTCTGCTCAATCACATCACCTTGTGATCTCCTTTCCCATCTCTGACCTGTCATGTTCCTCATCCAGAGATGTCCCCACGTGCTGGGCAGGGCTCAGACTTGTCCCTCTTCACCTGAAAGATGATGGGGAGCAAGAGGTTTGTTCCCTTGTCTTTCTGTGGCCTCAAGTCTGATATTTGACCTGCATGTAGAATCATAGAACCATTTAGGTTGGAGAAGCCCTTTAAGATCACCAAGTTCAACCATTCCCCCTGCACTGCTGAGGCCACCACTGACCCACGTTGTCAAGTGCCACATCAGCTGGATTTGTCACACACTAGGGAAATCAAAATTCCAATTCCTGGATACAAGTCTAAGGTAAGGAACAAGCAGAAGGATGGAAGTCTAAGGTAAGGAGCATTCTGCAGATGCCAGAAGCACGGGAAAAGGGGGCTTGGTCATGTGCAGAGCCCTGCAAAGACAAAGGGAGGTCTGTGTATGGGGAAGTTGGGAGAACTAAGGAAGAATTTAGGCAAAGCAGTACTTGTGTTATCAGCAACATGCTGGACACTCACAACAGTCTCCCCCCACTGGGGGTACATGTTCAGGTTCCTGATCAGTAATTGCCACAGGGCTGATTTTCCAGTCTGCAGAGGACAGAAAGTGCTGTGTGCTGCAGCTCCTGGTACAGCGTGTCCCTGGTGCTCCCAGCGGCTGCACTGGAGGGCAGAGCAGCGATAACTGAATGTCCTTTAACTGAAGTCACTGGGATCCCCCAAGAGCTCAGCACAGCGGGGCTTGGGGTTCCCCAACAGCCCACACCTTAAAAGAGAAGTTTCACTGGCTGACATTGTGACTGGATGCTGGAACACATGCTGCTGCCACGTCCTCTTGGACTCTTTCCTACACCAGCCTCATCATTAAACCCTTTGCATCTTCTCCTTTTACAAGCAAAAATCCCTTCTCGTGTTGCAATTTATGCTCATCTGCCACTAAAGCAGCATTCAGGGGTCATCAGCCAGAGTCTGAAGTAACTGAGCTCCTCAAACATCATTTGATTTTGTACATGTACTTTTATTTCTCTATCTGTGCATCAAGATCAGTTCAGCTTCCCAGCCCAGATTTGGATAAGCAAGGCAGTCTAATTCTCATCTTTCTGAGCAAAATTTCAGCTAACAACACCCAATGCCTTAAAGGCAGTCTGCTTAAGTCCAGCAGAGTGAGATCCAGATCTTTCTCAGTGCCTGTAATGGTTTTATACACATATAAAATAAAACATCTGAGATTTTTTAAACTCCCTTAGCTCCACTTTGCTTCAAATCATTTGACTGAAGAGTTCTGGCACTCACCAACTCTTCAAAATCTTGCAGAGTCCTATTAATTAACTGTGCACTGATGTAAAAAATGACCACTTCTGGAAGCCCATATGTGCCACATAAAGGTTTATTGTTTCCTACAGGGTAACTTAACATAAGAGTCTCTAATAGTGCAGTCTCAGAGTACCATGGATAATCCCACAGGGCCACCACATCTGACCCAACATCACTGGTTTTTGTCTCCAAGGTAGAAACTCTTGACACATCTCACACATATCCATTTCCTCCATCCCTGTGTCCATTTGTGGCCACTGCAATGGATTTTTCACGATCTCACAGATTCTGCAGAATCCCTCCAGGCTGTGGCACTGACACTGCTAATTCTTGCATCTGTAACTGCGCTGTCAATGACAGAAAGCTCTGATCTGGGTTGATATGCAGCTCCCAAGCCTCCTTCCAGTGACACCTGCAGTAGCTCCTCTTGTGCCGTGGCTGCCAGAGGTTTATTCCCTGCGATGTTCAGGGTGAGAGAAATCCCTTCCACCAGATTTGCATGGCCTAAGCTGTTCTCCACACGGCATCCAAGAACGGTGCCTCAAGCACTCCCAGGACAGTGCCTGCTCTCAGCTCTTGTTTTCCTGGTTTACACTACTCAAACTCCGTGGATGCAGCTGGAAAATGAAAGCTGCACACCCTCCTATCTTCTCACAGGTGAATGAGCTATTTCTTTAGGAACAGTGAAGCTGGGGTCAATTTTTTGTTGAGATCCATTTGCCCTACCTGAATATTTTTCTTTAACATCTCCTGCAGCAAAGGCATCCCTCTACTCAAGAAGCTGCTTTTTGCAGAGTGTTTGAGGAAACAATTCCACCAAAGTGCACAGGAGTTCTGTCACACTGTCCTGAGCCATTCACAGAGGGATTTTATGGCCAGGTGGTTGATCTTCAGGTGAAATATTCAAGATCAGGGTGGACGGGGCTCTGAGCAGTGGGATCTAGTGGAAGATGTCCCTGCCCATTGCAGGGGGCTGCACAGATGACCCTTAAAGGCCTCTTCAAAACCCAGACTGCTCTCTGATTGTCTGGCACAGCTTGCCCAAACTCAGGTGCTTGCTTTCCTCTCTCTGGCTGGCAAAACTCCCTGTCCACGCTGGCATTCCTGTTTCACTTGGAATCCTTCTGCATAACATCCCAGAAAGAACAGTCATCTCATTTAATTCCAGGAGCCAAACCCTGCAAATCTTTCTTAGCTGTCAAAGCAGCATTTCTGTAATCACATGGCTTTGGCCAGAGTCTTTGTATACGTCAATTCACTTACACTTTCTCCCAAATATCCCACATTTCTAATTTTAAATTAGATTTCTCTTGCCATGCCCCATTTTTTGACCCCATTGCTGCCCTCTCCCCCGCCCCCCAGTCTATGTGGATTGCAATGTCCTTATTTCCTTCAAATAATTCTTCCACTTTCCTGTCAAAAACCTTAGGAGCAAGTTAAAAACCGGAGGGAAATTTTTATAAGGAACATGTCCCATCAGGGGCATTGGAAATGCAGACTTGCAGAGTCTTCTTGGTCAGGGAAATTTGCAAAGACCCAGGAGGGGCAGATCACAGGATGAGAAAACCCCACATCTCCAGACATTGTCTTCAAAATATCTCCCTTGGTACACAAGGGAAAATATTTTCTCTGAATATTCCTACTGAGTGTTGGGGATCTAATCTCAGTCTGAGGGACTTGTCCTGCTGCTCCCGGGGGCAGGCATATTGCAGTGACTTCTATTTTAAAAAATTATTTCCAGTGCTTGCAGATAGTCCAAACCCTTCCCTTAACTTCTGTCTCATGAACAGAGGAGCATTTCTGGAGGCTGAAGCGCTGAGGGTTTAGGATCTGACAGCACAGATTTCTATGCCTCGCTCACCAGTGCCATTAAAGACATCTCAACATTGTTTTATTTTCTCTTTTTTTTTTTCTTTCCAATCAGATTCCTCTTTTTTAATGATCCCACTCGTAAGTCAAACCTCACCTATCACTTGACTGTGACCCACCCACACTGCTGAGGTATTTTATTTTCAGTTTATTGAGGTTTTAGCTTAAGTTAATCCCCCTTTAATCCCAGCACTCCTTCTCCCTGGTCTACACTTCCTTGCAGTGTATCACTGTCCTGCTCCAGGTACCATCCAGGGATTCACATTCTTTTTCACATTCACGAAGATCTTTCCATCTCTGGCTGAGCCAGTTCCCACAGAGGAGTTGTTAACCCAGAGAGGTGATGGAGTGAGGCTGAGGTGAGGGGAGGGAAGGTTGTGCTGGTGATCCACTGATGGACAGGGGCTGACTCATAACCTGGGAACAGAAAGGGATCTGGCATTCACGGCATGGGTTTCTCCCTCTCTGACATAACCAAGAGCAAGACCTTGAACTTCTGCCGCGGCACAGGTCAGAACATGTGGTGGGTGATGAGATGGGCAGCAGTTCCAAGGAGATGAAGTAATTTGAGGACGTGGACCCTTTTGGGCAAGACCTTCAGAATGACATCCAGGCTGCTTCTGCCATGTCCCACCACACTCTCCATAGAATAAGAGATTTTCCCCTCCAAATTCTGCTTTAAAATCCATTTTCCCTCATGCCACAGAATTGCTTACACAGAGATAGATTCTCCCAGGGGTTGCTGGAAACTGTCAGAGTCTGTGTATATCAGCTACAAGAAATGGTAGAAAAGTAGCATCTTTATCTTTCCAACTCTTATGAAGAATGAGATCCCAAAGGAGTGGACAAAGAAATGCCCTCTTTAAAGAAGGAGGCAAAGGAACCAGATGATTCATAGATCAATCTCATGGGTAAGACTGCCCAGGAAAGTAGGGGGTGATGTGTGATTTGACCTCTCCAAGCTATTTGGCACAGGTCCATATGAGGTGCCATAAGAGTGAGTGGCCTCTGAGCAGCCACAGCCAAGTGGGTGCTCATGAATACAGAGCTCCAACACCAGAAAAGGCACATTTTCAGACTAAGAGCGTGTTTGAGAGTCTGTCCTGAGTCTGGCACTGTTCAATATTCCCGTAAATACTCCAGTGATGGAATAGAGAATAGATTTCTGTAATTTGTGGCTGACAGAAGATGAGGAGGGGGTCATGAGCAATGGGCAAGACAAGACTGGAATTCAAAATTATCTTGTTCTGTTTAAGGCAGTGTATGAGATCAGGAAGACGACACTGACCAGAAGCAAAAGTGGCACTGGGAGATGTGAGTGTGAAAAGACAGGAGGGAAAAGCAGACCCAGGAAACAGAAGCAAGGGAGATATGAGCATGGGGTGAGAGGTGGTCACAGGCTGAACAGGGAAAAGAAACAGGATGAAAACCAGAAAACATGTGGTCTGGGACATGAGTGGTGTGTGTTTATCACAGGAAGCAATTATTCTGCACTTCTCAGCTCCAGTAAGGCTTTAGCTGGAGTTTGGGTCATCCTTTGATGGGACAACACATGTTAAGGAAGATGACAAGATCCTAGTGGAATTTTTTTAAAATTATAAATGGTTTGCAGGCTGAGGTGAGGATGAAAGAACAGGATTTGTGTAGTTTAGGAAGAAGGCTGTGAAGAAACAAGATCAGAGCACTCAAATACATAAACAAGACATTTTAGATGTGGACAGTGATAGATATCCCTCCACTGTCGTGGGACATAAGATGAGAAGTAATTCTGAGTAAATGTGCAGCAAGGGAGATTTAGTTCGAGATTAAGAAAAATGTTGTATGTGAAGTTAAAAAGTGGAGCAGATCATGGAGGGTCTGTTTAATCCTCAGCAGTGCAAGTATTTACAAAAGACAGAAACAACTCTTGCATCCTCCCTTCTCTGCTGGAGCCGCAGGCGTCGTACACGCGGTCCCCTCCCGCTCCCTGTCCCTGTGACACCGTCCTTGGGAGACCTTGTGGCTGCAGTGGACTTGTAAAACCAGGACAGGCACCTCCAAATCAAACAAACCACGCTGGAGACAGGCACAAATGGAAGGGGAATAAAGTCGTATGAAGTGTGGCTCTCCCAGAACAGGGCATCTCCCTCTTCAGGGCCAGGTTGGACGGGGATAGTGGCAGGTGTCCCTGAGCAGCACTCCCTGGGTAGCCCTTCCCTGCCTCACCAGGCTCTCACACAGCTCCTAGAACTCTGTTTTTATCCACTGGCTCCCACCAAATGCTGACACCTCCACCAAACTGCAGGAAGGTGGCTGGATTTGTAAAGCACATACAACACCTGCTGGAGGTCTGTGTCCTCCTCTGCCATCCTTGCCAGGGATCTGAGGGAACTGCTGTTCCAGGGCAAGCTGTGCCCATTTGCTCACTCTGCACCCTCCTTTGTGTCCAGAGCAGCTTGGAAGGCAGAGCACGCAGCATCCCCTTGTCCACTCTGCCAGTAACAAAATAAGGGCAATGCCTTCAAAGAGGGAGCTCTCGGAACACGGAGTTCATCAAGCTCCCCAGGGGGGTTGTGATGCCCACTGCATCAAACAGCCCTAAAAACGTGTGATGCTGTTGGTTCAGCAGGATGCAGGAGTCATTTTCAGGTCCCTGTTCTTGCTGTAGAGAAGTGAGGAGAAAATTACGTTTTCCTTGTTTGATCTCTGGCACTTGCTGGATCGGACAAGTCCACGGGTGTTGCGTTTGAACTGCTGCCAGACTAACAATTGTTAGCAAAAATGGACACTATCTGGATCCTGCCTTCAGCGGTTCCAACACCCTTATCTGTCCTGCACATCATTACGTGTAGCTGAGCACTGGAAAACCTCCCAGCTCTGCCTGCAAAACACGAGAGCAGCCAAGATGGGCCAAGACAACTGTGCAGACCCTGAGTATTCGTTGCTAAGGACAGAATCTCACCCATTCTTAAAGGGTCATTCATGAATGAACTCTATTCTTAATGTACCTCTTAGAAGCACTTAAATGCCAGCGTGCTCTGCACTGCATGGTTGTGATGGGGATCCCAGCCATATGTCAAGCGGGAACTGTGACCCCTTTTTCTGTGATTAAGTTCATTTTTGTTCCATCCACTTTTTTTTGTACATGATTAACTGGTGAATAAAAAGGCCATTTTTTATTTTTCTTTGCAGGGGCTGAAGCAGTTTTAATCATATATAATTCAACACTTGCCATGCGATTTGCATTCCCTGCTTTAAGATGAATTTGGCACTAAACAAGCACTCAATTATACTCCCCCGCCTCTGTTTTCTCTGGAAGTTGCAAAATTCATTCAAACAAAAGCTAAACCCTCCTGGAGATTTATGAAGATTAATGATGATTGAAATCAAAGAACAGAGATTCTTCTCCTGACGTTACAAAGCCACAGGGCTCCAATCTATGTCCTCCAGTGACACTTTTCAAGGCAACCCTGGGTTCAAAGACAAAATTGTGTACGTGTCGGTACCAGCCCAGGTCATTGCATCTATCCATCATCCCTTCATCTCTCACTGACCTTTTTTTGCTTCTGACACTAAATATTAGACATGAAGGCTGGAGTTTGTAAGCCCAAATCACAAGTGAGGACAAATAAGGCATACACTGAAATTAGAGGAGGGAGCCAAGTTGGAAAAAACCAGAGCAGATTTGAGCTGTGGAAGGGAAAAGGAGAAGAGAGTGGTGACACAAGACAACTGGAATTTGGGCATATAGCCATACATACGTATTTACACGTATATATGTATGCAAATGTAACTGTGTATAGGTAGATATATATATAATACACAGATATATATATAATATATATAGGTAGATATATGTAATATATATTATAGCATCACCGTGGAGAGATAACCAACACAGAGCTGATTAAGAGTCAGGAAATACAAAGAGGAACGTAAATTAAGTACTTGCAGTTACTCTCTGGCATCACTTCTGTGCCTTCAGTGACTGGAGGAGAGCCCGGGGAGCCTCACTTAGCTGGGATCACTCCCATAGCCTGGGGGAGACAGGCTACAAGCAGAGGGTGGCAGGGCATGGAAGGAGAAGGCAGGATGTGTTGGAACAGCAAAAACACAAAACCAGGAGAACTTACATTGGGATAAACAAGACTCCACATTAAAGAGACACGGAGGTTGTAAATGCAAGGATTCACAAGCTGAGACACGCCACGAGGAATCCAGAAGGAGCTGAGATCCACCCTCCCACCCCACACCAGCGCGAGGGCACAGTCCGCACCAGCACAGCCCCTAACAGCTCCAGCCCGTGCATTAATACAAGTGCACACACAGGAGTGATCCTCACTGCAGGCATCTGCCCTGCCCAGAACATCCGCTGGCTGACAGCCAGGCCCAGAGACACTATTTCAGTCATCAAACTTGGGTGAGAATTGTACCTTTGGAAGCAGTGCAAGCCTTGTGTCTGTACCTCGTGTAATATTTAGAGAGCAGGGAGAGGCTGCACTGCGAGGTCTACACAGCCTTGGCGAGTCTTTTCTAACACATCTCATACAAAAGGGAGAGCAAAAGAGACATTTCAGCCGGGTAACTGTGAGTCATAAAAAGCACAAACCAATGTGGAGGCCACAGAATAAGGAAAAACAGTGGAAACATGATGAGAAAGAGAGAAGATGAATGGGTCATGTCTTGGGGTGGTTCCAAAACCAGGATGATAAATTGGTTTCCCCTAGAGCTGCTGAGTTGAGGCACTGGGCAGAAATGGGCAGATAATGAACAACAAAGGCAGTGTGTTAAAAAATAAAATATAAAGTATACAGTATAAAGCAAATATTTAATTATTTGTCATATAAGGGTGGTACAGAGGAAAAGAAGTCAAGGTCAGCTTGGAGCAATCTGGTTGAGAGGAAAGTGTCCCTGCCCATGGCAGGGGGTGGAACAAGATGAGCTTGAAGGTCCCTTCCAACCCAAACCATTCCATGAGTCTCTGATAATTGTCTTGGCAATCATTTAGCTTATCTCCCCTGAGATGGATATCTTTGTTTCTGTATCACGAGAGGAGCCAGTTGCCCACCTGTGGGTGTTCAGTGCGACTTGGGATGCCCCAAGGTACCTGAGATGTGAGCAGGGCCACAGATGTGACACAGCCCCATGGGAATCCTGCACGCTCCTGGGAGCAGCAACTGAGCAGAGCTTTGGGCAGGGCAGCAGCTCAGCTGTAGCTTGACAGATGGAATTGGAGGGATACAGCTCTTGGAGCTCAGTCCTGGTCCCACGGGAATGAGTGCTGAAGGTGCAGTGAAACTGAGAGAGGTGATTGTGACAATGCAAGTCCCAGGTGCCAAATGTGGCCCCAGCAGAGACCATGAACTTCACTGTTCAGAGAAGAGCCCTGACCTGTGTCAGGGACTAAAAAAAGCACCTGGAGCCAGTTAGACTGAGAGTTTGCTGAGGGTGGGACAGGCTTTCCCCACTCACCACAGCAGCACCGAGCCAGCAGTGCCTCCTGCCATAAACACACCCTGAGAGCAGCGCTTCCCAAACACCAGGGAAGGAGCAGCATCCTCGAGCCACGGAGCCTTCACCTGAACTAGACCTGCAGTTACGGCAATTACGTGTTCCTTCCATCCTAGAAATCCCAGGGGATGGAAGGAAATTAAATAATAATACGTTATTAAGCAAGGTTTGAACCTTTGTGCTGAACTTTCTCCTCATGCCCTCACTATTGCTGTCATGGAAATCTGTTTTCGGTCTCAGCTTAAATAACCAAACATGAATTTTTCTGTAAGAAATGATCTTGTAATCCAAGACAACCTGAGCCACACAAAGGTCTGGTAACTTGCTTGAAGGCTTCTTTTACCCTTGTAAAACAAGAGTTCACCCAGCAACGGGAGCAGAATCCTAATATTTAATTACTGGCTGCAGTTCACACGCAATTATTTATGACACGCTTTCAATGATTATTCATAGGTTTCATATTGGGGGCGGGAGAAGGTCAGCAGGTTGCAAACAAGCCTGAAATTCAGAATTACTTGCTGAGGAGAGCTGAGGAAAGATGATTATGATGGGAAATGCAAGAGAAGAGCATAAAGGAAATTGATTATGAAGATTTACCAGGAACACGTGTACTATTAAAAACTCTATTGCACATCAGTGAATTTCAGACACTTAAATCAACACAACCTTTAAAGGAAAATCACATTTTTTATCATCTAATCAATGTGGGCAAAAGTGTTGTTGGTCTCTCTTCCCTGCTCTCTGTTGACTCCAGTTTCCCAATTTAGAGAAGTCCAGTGTTCAATCTAATTTTAAGTGTCATGAAGTTTAAATAGACCAGAGGCAGCTGAAAAAAGCCAGAAGTAATAAAGTTCAGCTTTTGTCTTAACTTTCTGTAAAATCCAGCTAATCACAGCTCTCCTTGAATGGTGTTTGTTATTTCAGTAACCCTTTTTCCCCCACATGGCACAGGGAGCTGCTCTCAGCCTTGTGCTGCTCTGCTGAAGAAAATACAAAACTGTGCCAGCAACTGACTGTCAGGACCCCCTTCCTCCCCCTCACGATGAAAAGCAATTCTGAGTTGTTTGGGGCCTGGCCAGGGACAATATTTCTGGTGAAGTCCAGTTCCTGCGCTGCCTTTCACCTTATAGAGTCACAGCTCTGTTTGCGCTCCTGGCTGAGTGCAGGGATGAGCAATAAGGCCAAGGGCTGCAGTGGCTGCTTTCCATCTTGGAAGTGTTTTTTCAGCTGTGGATGGACTTGAGGATCCCAGTGCCCAAGGAAGAATTAAGCTGCCACAGCATTTCCCCATGGCACCCTCAATAGTGGCCCTTCTGCTCAGCAGCAGAAAGGCTCTGATGCAGGAGAGGGTTTGAAGGTCCCTTTTAACTCAGAATGTCCTGTGATTCTGTGATCCTGCGATTCTGTGCAGGTTGGGAATCACCAAATGAGGCAGTGACTGCAGTGCCGGGGTGAAAAGATCACAGACTCATAGAGTACCCTGATGTGAATGGGACCCACAGGGATCATCCATCCAACCCCTGGCCCTGCCCAGACACCCCAACCCCCCCGCCCTGGGCATCCCCGGCAGCGCTGCCCAAACGCTCCTGGAGCTCTGGCAGCCTCGGGGCCGTGCCCATTCCCTGGGGAGCCTGGGCAGTGCCCAGCACCCTCTGGGGGAAGAGCCTTTCCCTGATCTCCAGCCTGACCCTGCCCTGGCACAGCTCCAGCTGCTCCCTGGGTCCTGTCCCTGGGCACCAAAGATTGCTACACCCGTTTCAAAAGACAGAAACCACGAGGAAGAGCTGACAGCCAGGAGGGAATGGGCATGAACCTGTCTGTGGACCAGACCCACCCATGAAGAGCCAGTATGGTCCCAGAGGAGGACAGTGCTGGATATGCAGCACAGGGGCCCTTTTCGGATGGGGGTGTGAGTGCAAACTCCCTTGCCTGTGTGGTCTCGTGCTGGATTACTATCAGGTGTTATGGAGGAAACGAGGTCAAGGAGAGGCTACAAATTAGGGTGGGCATTGGGATTGTAGGAAAGGAGGAACAGAGGGTGGATGTGGTCACTGATCAGAACAGAGCTAACAGTCCAGAAGTGGGTCAGTGTAAGGTCACTCGGAGCAAAAACCCCCCTGGGTGGAAGAGGGTAAAGGTCTGGAGCCCTCGCCCGCCCCCCATCAGGACCTGCAGTGCAGTGGGATGTGCTGCACCACGGCGCTGCTGAGCTCAGCAAGCAGCTGACCCAGCCCCAGCGCTGCGGGCAGGGGCCAGGCTGGGCCCTCCAGACAACAAAAGCACCGCATGACTGACGAGTGCAGAGCCAGGAGGCAGAGCTGACCTCCTCCCTCACAGGCCCAAGGACTGCATCCACTCAGGGTGGTAATGGCCCCAGTAATTTGTCTTTGGCTCAAGTCTGTTTTCCAGAGAAGACCTCTCATTGATAAGAAAACCTCAAGAGAGAAAGAAATCTGTTATCATCCCAGGAAGTTTGTTCCAATGGCTAATCACCCCTCTTGCCAAAATGTGCTTTCTTTGGCTCCTTTGGTTGCAACTGGCCCAAATTCTTCCCCCACCTCTTGTTGCTGCTTTCCTGTGAGGATTAAATTCTTGGAAACACTTCAATAACAGAATCACTGCACCACTGATCTTCCTTCTGCAACAACTTCACTCCTTAGAATCTCTGTCCCTGGGAGGTCTTTGCAGAATTATAAATGATTTCTGTAGTCCTTTAATCCACTGATCCAGTGGCTCAAAATCTGCCCTCCCAGGCATGGGGAGGGTGCCCGTCCCCACTTTTTTTGACATCCACCTCAGCTCTGCTGGTTTGCTCCAGTGTGGAGTTTTCATTTGTGTGCCCATGAAGGGTTTGAGTACTGCACACAACATCTCAGCAAATCATCAGCACTGCCTGCCTGCCACGGCCCCTAACGCCTCTCTCTGCTGAAATATCACCATCCTGTCATCAGGGATTGTATTTTGCCTCCCGGCCTGGAAACCAGAGCCTGCATTCAGCTAAAGAAAATGCTCACAGCCTCTGCCTCGCTTGTCTACCAAAGATGAGGATTTGTGTCTCCAGTTATTCAATACCTCCACACTACAGATTTTTATCTTGTCCAAGAAGAGTATCAATATTTTTAATCATGAAGTTAAAAACCATATCAGAATGGAAACACACTGGGGAAAAGGAATTACATTGCACAGACAGCCTTGGATCTGTCACTGCCTATCTTTTGACTGCTTGGCTTTTCTACCTTGACCTTCTCTGATAATATCAGACCATCCTCCCTCACAAGATACTAGTGGGTGTAATGTACCTGTGCTGACCTCCCACTGTCCTCAGGATCTCCAAAATAAACATAAACACTTCTCAAGTGTTCAAACTGCCTTAGAGAGCAGCACAGGTGTCTCATCCAGCCTTGCTGAGCCTCCTCCCTTCCTGAATCCTCTGCAGCTGAAGAGCACACGTGGGACCAGCAGCGAGCCCCACGTTCTCAAGGGAGGACACACGGCCTGTTTTGGGGTGTATGCCTGGTGGGATGCCCCTCAGGTGAGGGCTCCTGGCCTAGCTTCCAGCAATGGGATTGAAGTCCCTCAACCATTTCATGCCTTGGCTCCTCCAGCTGGGAGGTGAGTTTGGAGATGCTGGCACACAGAGCTTTGAGACCCTGGGTGTTCTGCCAAGTAGGTGACAGTCACAGGTGTTTATTTCTGTTGGTTTTGGAGTGAACCTGGAGCACCCCAGAGCTGGGACCAGGCACAGAGCAGTGGTGTCTGGGCATGGCTGGCTTAGCTGGCCAAGGGCATTTGCTCATGGCCTGACTGTGCCTGGGAACAGATCCCAAAGTGCAGGGCCACTGATGGCACCCAGGGCTCACCAGGACACAGAGAGCCTCCTGTGCTGAGGAAGAAGCCCGTTCAGAAGTGTGTGATCAAATAAGGAAGAAGTTCCTAAGTGCTTGAAGGGTTTTGATCATTTCAGCCTAACTTAGTTTTCTCTTTCAAGGTGCCTCTGTACCACTACTGGCCACATCCCCTCTGAAGTGCTCATTTCATGCTGCACCCAATTCCAGTTTTCCTTGAGCTCTCATGGGACATTTTCAGAGACAGATTTTATGGAAACGCAGCTGAGGAGGGTTGAACTCTGACCTGAGAAGCTCCCCTGAGTTCAGCAAGCATCCTCGATCCTCCTACATCTGCTACAAATCTGGGCTGATGGTTGGGGGCCGGGTATGGAACCACACAGTTCCCTTGCCAGTGCTGCTGGTCACAAACTTCACTGTCCATTGGCTCTAACTCATGGACCAGCACCACCCCTGCCCACCCATCCCCTCCAGGCAGCCCCTCTCCAGTCTGCTTTCGTGAGCTAGGAATTCTATACTGCACTTGTGCTGCATATTCCCAGCTCATTGCAATGCTATTCTCCACGGAGAAACCCCCAATTTCATGAAATTAGAAGCGGGCACAGCTGAGTGAAGACAGGGCTGACTCAGACTGTACTGATGTTACGCTGATTTACACCAGCCGGGGGGACAGCCACAGTGCTTCTCCTTTTCTTTGATTGAGTAGCCACGGGGACAAGAGAATGAATAGATGACAAAATCAGAGATCACGAATCTAGAATGTGGAGCTGGAATTTCCCCAGCAGACTCACAATGTGAAACATCCAAAAAAAGGCCTGCGAAATATGAATTAATGTAAGGACAAGGTTTTAGTCACAGTTACACCACTTTCAAACCGCAGAAATTCCACAGAGCTCAGTTTGGAGACTTTGGGTGTTTGCTGACATCACAAATGCCTCTAGTGCACCAGGAACAGGCTTTGATCTCATTTTTGATGGTGTCAGTTCTGCAGTGAAGTCAGTGGTGTATGAAAGTGTGAGATCAAAGGCAAGTTTCATGAGCTGGTGTGACTGGTTAGCTCTGCTTCCTCTTCTGGACACACAAACGTGTCCTGGGGAGGCCCTGGCCCTGCCAGTGGTCAGCAGGGTTGTTGCAGAGTGTCTGCTCTGAATCACAGAATCACAGGATCACTCAGGTTGGAAAAGACCTCCAAGAACATCGAGTCCATCCTGTGACTGATCCCCACCTCATCACCAGCCCAGAGCACTGAGTGCCAGTGCTCCTTGGAGTTCTTGGACACCTCCAGGAAGGGTGTCCTCCCTGGGCACCTCCTTCCAAGGCCTGACCACCCTTTCTGTGAAGAAATTCTTCCTAATATTCAGTGATGTTCTCTTTGTGGTGAAAATCAGAAGTGAAGGAAATGAAAATCTAAGTGCTTGGTTTTCGTTTGCCACTTACAGGACTGTACCAAACTGAGCATCACAACCAAACTGCTGCTGAGCACTGCAGGACTTTGGCTACCCTGAGAGCAGAGAGAAGCCCTCCAATCCATGTTCAGCAGCAGAAAATTGTGTGATGGATGTGTCTGTCCCATCCCTTGCCTTGTGGCACCTTTACAGAACCAGTTACAGGAAGCTCACCCTGTGCAGCCCAGACCCTTCCCTGGTGTCACCACGAGGCCATCTGGGTGCACGTGGGATTCCCCCATTCCAGCTTGGAAAGAGAGGAAGGGTCTGCGCTGGTGGTGTCCAGGTGAAAATGCAGAGACCCCTCACGTCTGTGTTGCCTCCTGCTGGTGTGGGAATGATGCCTGGCTGTGCACACACAGCAGGGGGGACTTTGTGCCACGGCTGTTCACATCCACGACTCGTCCAAGCAGCCACCACTCAAGGTAGCCCTAGTGAAGATTCCTCCACCTCTACACTGCAACCAACCCATGCTCCTTCGAGTGGAGGTGTCCCTGCCCATGACAGGGAGTGGAACTGGATGAGCTTTCAGGTCCCTTCCAATCCAAACCATTCTGGGATTTTACAATTACAAGATAGGAGAGGAAGACTCCCAGAAATGAGCAGCCCTATCCTGCATGCTCCCTGGGTCCTTCCCATGGATACCAGAGCACAGCTCCAATAGAGCTGATGCAGAGTCTGAGCCCTTGAGGCAGGGCTGGGCCACGGCCGAGGCACTGCACCGGGCACGGCCACCAGAGATTGCTCCTGAGACTGGGTTCTGTGAGGGACACACTCCTAAAACTGTGGAACACTTCTGGAAACGAGGCTCCCACATCACCTCAGTGCTTTTGAATACAGAGCTCCTCATGTGAAAAACACAGTGGTGCTCAGGTCCAGAGAAATGACAGATCCAGCGGGAAATCGATGTCACTTCTTGCAAATTGAGAAAAATACTGTATTGAGCTTGTATGTGCTTGGCTGGGTAAAGGCACTGTTCCCTGGCTGCCCGTGGAGAGGGTAAGAGACCCTCTGTTATCCTGTTGCTCGTGCCACAGAGGGGTGAAACTGGAGGATTAGACCCAAGTTCAGCTGAGAAGTCACTCTACAAAGCAGAATTGGTAAGAAACTTCACTGAAACCAAAAAGGAAGGGCTTGCCTCAAATTATGTAACCAATCCTCTCTCCCTCTAATGAAACAAACTCTTCTCTACATTTTATTTTGGGCAAGGCCTATTCTGAGGGGAAATTTGTCCCAAACAGCAATTTTTTAAAGAAAATTTATCATAGAATCATAGAATGAGTTACTATACAGAATCATAGATTAAAGGTTAGAAGGGATCCTAAAGGTCATCTAGTTCCAACTCCCAATTAATAATCTCTCCAAGAATGGTCTCCCAAAGTGCTGTGGGATCAAACATTTCTTTTTACCCACCCACAGAGCAAATGGAGAAGCACAGACAAAAAGATCACATATTTTTGCCTATAAATAGAAAACCCAAATGTCCCCAAACTAAGACAAATGTGGCCTCTGAACTGTTGCCGTAGGGCGTCCTGCAATCTGGTCATTTCTGCTCAGAGTTTTGCAGCTGGAGTTCATCTCTACAGATGCAGCTCGGGAGCCAAACCACCCATTTTTGGCCAAAAACATTTTCTCTTTTGCCAAAAATTCATCAGGTTGCTGGGACCACCTTTCTTGCCTCTGGTTTTGTCGGTATTTCCCACAGAGGAAGAGACAAACTCCAAAGGTTTTGCAACCCACACTCTCAATTAGAGCACCCGCCCACTCCCTGGGGTTGGTTTAAGGTTGGGGCTGCCCCATGGCCTGCGTCAGAACGGCTCCACAGCAGGCTCTGGCCTTGTTTTTGGGGTGAGTCACGTCTTCCCGGGTGGCCTTGGGATGCAGCCTGCAAAGGGCTGCTTTATCAGCCCCACCACACGGAGCCGAAATGCTCTCTGCTGATGCACATGCAAGAATGCAAACGTGTTACCCTCCAGTGCAGCACAGCCATGCAGGCAGCTCGTGCCATGTGGCATGTGGGACACAGAGCTCCAGGTGTGCCCCGTGTGGCACGTGGGACACAGAGCTCCAGGTGTGCCCCGTGTGGCAAGGGGGACACAGAGCTCCAGGTGCTCCATGTGGCACGTGGGACACAGAGCTCCAGGTGTGCCCCGTGTGGCACGTGGGACACAGAGCTCCAGGTGTGCTCCGTGTGGCACGTGGGACACAGAGCTCCAGGTGTGCTCCGTGTGGCAAGGGGGACACAGAGCTCCAGGTGTGCTCAGCGCCTGCAGTGGCTGCTCACAGGCTCCCCCCAGGTGCCACCTGGTTATTGAACCCCTAGTATGTGTGGATGTGGCACTTGGGGACATGGGTCAGCAGTGGCCTCGGCAGTGAGGGAGAAAGGTTGGACTTGATGGTCCTAAAGGGTTTTTCCAACCTAAATGGTTCTGTGATATTTCTATCAATCCTTTCTTACGCAGGAAAACCTGGGTTTGTGGTCATCAAGATTCACCTCGGGGGATCTTTTGATTTTGCAAGGAGAAGAGAAGGTTGAAAAATTTACTGGAGTCTGAGCAGTTTTGTACCCGGGCTCCTCTGAGACCTGAGGCATAAACAAGGGGTTTGACTTGCAGCCACATCCACCCCTCACAGATGTTCATCTACTCACACTTGGCACACTTCCATGGTATCTTTAAGTCCAGTGTTTCTCCTCCCAGTGCTCAGAGACTTCTGATCTTGGCTTATGTTAAGCCACTGACTTCTTGCCCTTTATAAAAGCATGCAGCGGATGGATCCTCTCCTCTGCTGCTCACAGCTGTGTCCCCCACGCCTCTTCTCCAGACTGAATGAATCCCATTGCCCCCCTATTCCCCCTTGGAAAAGGGCTGGGGCCCAATGACAGCCTTAATGATTCTATAATTCCATGATTGTTGGAAATGTACATTTCTTCTTGAAGACCCAGATATTTGCAATTTTTGAGACCCATTTCCAATTAAAAATCAGCATGAGAAGAAGAAAAACCCAGCAGTTTTGTTTTTCAGTGAGTCTATCCAGTATAAGAAAACAAAAGCTGATGCAAGGCAAGGTTTAGCTGGGCATCAGAATGGCCACAGCTTCTCATTTCTCACTTCTCACCATCACTATCACAAGCCCAGGGCAGATCTAGGGAAGGGTCAAATCACCCTGGAGTCGCTAGCAAAGAGTTGCTTGCCTTCAAAGCAGAACCCCCCTTCTCAGATCCCCAGTTCTCCTCTGCACCCCAGAACCTGCAGAGAAACAGGTACAGAGACAGCACCTTACCCAGAGAATTTGGTAAGGCAGAGCTTGTGCCTTGGTCATGTTCACTTTGTAAATGTGCTTTTAATCTCATTAATGTTTGAAAGAAGCAGTGGTGGATGAATCATCTGATGCAAATGGAATAGTTTAGGGAATACATGCATTTTCATTAGCCTAACTTCTCCTCCAGCACTATGTATTAGCATGGAATTAACCCATTAATTCTATTGATTTCAGTTAATATTGTGCATTCCATTAGTGCTCGAATCCCCATAGACTCCTTTCCAACCATCCATAGGAACTGGCTTGTTTAATCAACACTGAGCAACTAATTGAGGCAACAGTTTGGGTCATGAAGTGAAGAAGAAAATTGTTTCTAATTGAGGGAACAGGAGGAATTTGGGGAGGCAGGACGGAATTATTACTGCTGGAGCAGGGCCAGGACGCCAGCGATCTCACTCTGCTGGTCTTGCCAGAAGTGCCACGGGAGTTGCTGTAAGCACAACTGGTGGAGGCAAGAGAAGATCATTTCACCTGCTCATGGAATGGCTTGGGTTGGAAGGGACCTTTAAAGCCCATCCATTTCTGGGCCCCTGCCATGGGCAGGGACATGTTCCACTAGACCAGGGCTCCAAGCCCCGTCCAACCTGGCCTTGGGATCCAGGGGCAGCCACAGCTTCTCTGGGCACCCTGTGCCAGGGCCTCCCCACCCTCATCTTAAAAGCATTTTCTTTGTATCTAATCTAAATCAACCTTCTTTTATTTTAAAACCATCACCCCTCATACTATTGCAGCAGGTCCAGCTAAAACACTTGTCCCCACCTTTCTTTTAGTCCCTCTGGGCACAGGAAGGTGCTCAAAGTTCCCCCTGAATCCTTCTCTTCTCCAGGCTGAACAGCCCCAGGTCTCTCAGCCTTTTCTTGCAGGAGAGGTGCTGCATCCCTTTGTTCTCCTCTCCTGACATCCAGCTAGCACTTTGCTGTCAGGAAACTTGTACCCTAAAACCCACTCGGCTCTTCTCAAAATCTCCTGTCTGTGTGTCACAGGCTTTCATCAGCCTCCATCACAGCATCCCTGATTCCCACATCACACTCCCCATACGTACATTCACAACACCCTCTCTGCCCCGTGCAGATCCCCTGTGCCAGTTCTGGCCAAACCCTGCCCACCAGGGCGGCTTGGGTGGATGTTGTGTGGGATGCAGTCACTGGAGGCAGCGCTTGCTGCTACACAGCGGTGAGAGGAGGTGGTCACAGTGCTGTGTCCCCATGTAGGACAAGGAAAACTTCCCATCTCTGCAGTGCCAAATATTTCCTGCCACTTTATTGTAGTTACAGGAGGGATGGTGTCACTTGGAGAAGTTCAGTCATCAAGGGACAGGGAGGATCTCCAGAGACTGTCAAGGTCAAAGCAGGGTCACAAAGATGGTGTTTCATGTTTTTAGCTCAAAGCCTCTGGATTTTTTTTTCCTGCTCAGGTAGCAGGGCGGCTCTGCCTCTTGTAGCCTTTGCTTGGAGGAGAGGATAAACGAGGTCTTTGATGTAAAAACCCAAATGAAAGCAAACACAACAAAGTTGCTCTTTAAACTCAGCTTATTCACCAACGTCTAGTTCTGGCACTCAACTCCCTGGGCAGTCGTGCACTGGACTCACGCTCCCGTTGGCTCTGCGGGCTGAGACCCTACCCATGACATTTTTTACAGCACTCTTCAGCAATATTTCCTCTCAAATTGCTTTTGCAAAAGACTGTCTTTATTCCCCTCATCATAAGCCCTGACTCATTTTCAGCAGCGAGCTGAACTCTCTCTCTTGCATCCTGGCCTAATTATTAAACAACCCGGTCAAAGTATTCAGTTGTTTGATGATATTTTACTCTCAATTAGAAGTATGAATGTGCTCCATTAGGCTTCTAATATCCTTTATGCTCAGCCTGACATCTGGGGAGCTGTTTTAGTACAGCTGACACTCTGGGAAATGGGGCTGCCACAGTTAGCACCAATAATGGTGTTATTGACCCCAATTTTATGAATGCAGGGGGATGTCTGAACGTTACACACTCGGTATCTCGAGGGTTCTCACTGTCTCACACCAATGTCTGCTCTGGGAGCTCACGTCCCTGCCTTTTTGTGGAAGTGTGGGGGTTTTTTTCTCACTCTCTAAAGCTCAGAGACTTTCCTGATCAAGTGTTTGGCAGCTGGTTAACACACAAAAAAGCTCATCAAGATAGTGAGGATTAGGGTTGAGTTTCTCATTGAAAAGCCTGACAGCATCTTGATAAGCATCAAACACAACTGGGACTCCTCAGGGTTGTTCCCACTTGTGAAACAAACGGGTGGCACAGCCCTGGACAAGTCACTTCCCTCCTCTGTTATTTCATTCTGGGACTGACAGTGAGGTTCCCCTCCACACCACCACCTCTCTTTAAAGCATGGAATCGTGGAATGGTTTGGTTGGAAGGGACCTTAAAGATCATCCAGTTCCACACTCTGCCATGGGCAGGGACACCTACTGCTGGACCAAGCCCTGTCCAACCGAGCCTTGGACACTTCCAGGGATCCAGGGCAGCCACAGCTCCTCTGGGCACCCTGTTCCAAATCACAGAGAGAGATGGTCCCTGCAAAAAACGACAACTGGAAAGCTGGTCCAGTCATACCCAGCTCTTGCCACAGAGTCTGGGGGAGCTTCATGTTCCTTTCCTGGGAACCATTAAATGGATCTTAGCCAACAGCAGGAGAGGATGGGGCTTCTCCGGTGCCCACCCTGCAGCAATTCCAGAGCGATACCAACCAGAGCAGGGCTGGGACTAGGAGAGGGAAACCCCAGTGCCACAGACACAAAGGGACCTCCATGAGCAGTTTGGGAGTGGAGGATGGGGCTCAGTGCCACCGAGGGGATGCGCAGGCAGGGACAGGTCTCTGCAGCGGGTGCAGGCTCTGGGCAGGCCCCACGCCCATCCAGAGGTGCTCCATGCCCCTTGGGTGCCTTCAGAAATGCAGGGGTGTATCACTTGGAGCTCCCACCTCTTCCTGAAAAGGAATGGAAGCTTTCAGACCAAGTCACCACCCAGAACCCCACAGAAGCCGTTTTTTTCCCCAGCTGGATCTGCCTTTGGACAACCAGGGAGCCCCAGCCCCACGCTGCTCTGCACTGACACCCGGTGAGGTTAAACATCGCTCGTGCTCCCCGTAGCCTCCCCAACACACACCCCCCTCCTTCTGCAACAACAAAGCTCCAGCCTCTGCCTCTGAAAATTAAATCTTATCTCCCCAAACCACTCCAGCTCCGCACACCTGGGATCCCATCTCTCCCTCTCATCTGACTTTAATAACAACACCATTCCCCTCAAAAGGAGGAGGACGGAGCCCAGATTAAAAGGAGCTGTTTAGCTGGCAGCAATATTCCCTTCCTTTGCCCTTTGATTTTTGAATTTTTTGTTGTTGTTGTCGCTCTTGCATTTTTTATTGAGCACCTGGGCTGAATGGCAGAATAAAATCGAACTCCCCAGCTGAGACCACACCACAGCTGCTTGGCTGTGCATACCTTAGGGAAAAATGTGGGCAATTTCCATTTTGGCCAATTATTGTGTGGGGGAATCTTTTATTCTGGTGGGAAGGTGGATAGGAGGGAAAAAAGCCTTTGCAGGCACAGATTATCTTTTAAAGGAATGCCGGCCACTTAAAATTGTTGAGCCAGAACTTCAGCACACATGAATCAGCAGAGATCCCTCATAAATATGGGGATAAAGAACTAAGAATTTAGCTGGGAATCTGGAGGGTTGGGAGTGGATATGCCTATGTTTATTTATATATCACTGCAATTCTCTTTAATTTGGGTTGTGGGGGTTTTCTTCCTTCCTTTTGCCCTGGACATTGGAAATCATCTCATTTTCTTGGGATCACATTTCTGTGATTTAAATTAACCCCAGGACAGCAAGCACTCCTTCCTCCCACCCTTGCCAAGCATTCATAGGTCCTGCACTGCTGCTGTGTGTGCAAGCACAAACTCCAGACTCACAAACTAACCTTTATTTACTTTGTGCTCAGTTACTCTCCAGAGCACCTTCTCCTCCTGCCTTCCCTCTCACTCTTCCTCATTCTGTTACCTCATGAGTGGGTCTCAGCCGGGGACCTCTGCTGTGTTCACCTCTCTGTTTTCCCTCCCTCCGTCCCTCCGAGGCTGGAGAGCGCTGCAGGATCATGGCACAAGACCAGGCTCCTGCTCAGAATGAGCCCCTCTTCCCCCAGGAGCCCTCTGGGGACCAGGGGTGAGCGAGTGGAGACGCCTGAGGAAGACGTGCAGGTGGGAGCAGCACGTGGTGCTGTCCCTGGTACCTGCCCAGCCTTCAGCTCTTTTCATCCTGTGCACACGGAATCACAGAATTACTGGGGCTGGAAGGGGCTTTTAAAAGCCTTCCAGTCCAGTCCAGGGGCAGGGACACCTTCCACTGGACCAAGTTGCTCCAAGCCCTGTCCAACCTGGCCTTGGACACCTCCAGGGATGGGACACCCTCCCTGAGCAAAAAGGGGTTTCTGTGCAAGCCAGTGGCTCCCAAAGGTTTCTCTTTGGGGAACGTGTCCAGTTTCTCCACAGACCCACCTGAACAGCCACAATGTCCTGCTGTGAGGAGTCCCAGGGGTTGTCTACCTGGCGTCTGCCACCTTGAACCACTCCAGAAGACCCCGTGAACCTTAGAACTTCTAGAAAATTATCCTCCCAGGAGTAAAAGGGAGGATCTGCACAAAGCGGAGACACAGGAGGTGGATTCCATCCCTTCAGCTTTACTTTTGACAGGTATTTCATGCTGAAATTCCCATCAGGGGGCTTCCACCCTGGGTGCCTGGCGGTGCTGCTGTTGCAGCAGGGTTTCAGCTGTGGCTCCTCTGTCTGTCCTGCAACACCCGGAACCCAAAAGGGCGACTTATCAGCCTGTAAACCTTCCTGGGCAGAGGCTAAATAAAGAGAAAAAACCATCTGCCCCCAGGGCTGTGCCTACTGAAAGGTTGTTCAGGAGGAGAAAAGTTCTCCTGACGTTTTAGGCGCTATAAATACGATACAGATGGGTGTTTGATGCAATGTGCAAAACAAATGCTGTGTAGTGCAGAGTGTAAAAGCCTCCTTAAAAGATTTTAAATAAAGAAAAAAAATACGGAAAGGCTGCAAAAAAAGAGAAATAACCTTTTGTGATGCCAACAGACCTGTCCTGTGCAAACAAGAGGAATTGAGGGGTGGGGGGAAATAGAGTTGGATGATTTAACTATTTGGCTTTGGTTACTGGATCTTTTCTTGGATTTGGAAAAAATGAAGTTAGAAGGGAAAATATCAAGAAGATATTTGGAGTGGCCATGTAACAACAGCCCTGAGCCACAGGCCAACAGCAGCCATAAGTAAAATTTCCAGAATCACTCTCTCTGCCTTAAGGTCAGACCTTTGAAGGGAAAAAGAGTGAAAATGAGAGTGCAAATATGAGGAAACCCATTGTAAATATGTAAAATACATAATGGCTTTTTAGCTGCTTGCTTTTGGATTTGAGGAGAGACTGTTCCCATGGGGACAAATGGACAAGAAAACAACCTGGAGAACAAGACCCTGGATTTACAGAGACCCAAGGAAACTGTCAGGGTCATGTCTGCGGAGACATCCGACCCAGACTCTTAAGGGGGGACTGTGAGGGTCCTTCACCCACCGCAGCCTCTCTCCACTGCCCCCAGCGGGGTTAGAAACCCCAGTGAATGCTGAAACCCCAGTGAACGCTGAAATCCCAGTGAACGCTGAAACCCCAGTGAACGCTGAAACCCCAGTGAATGCTGAAACCCCAGTGAATGCTGAAATCCCAGTGAATGCTGAAATCCCAGTGAACGCTGACTCCACTGCCCCAGGCCCCACTGCAGAGGGAGCAGCAGCATTAAACAGGGTTTCCCTTTTCCTGGGGTGCAGGCATGCTCTTTTTCCTTTCAAAGTTTATTAAGTTTCTAGTCTCAGGATGCTGGGAAAGCCTGCATTAAATACTCCCTGACAGGCCCCCCGGGTATAACCTTGAAAGCAGCAGCTTCTCCCCAGCATTTCCTTGCTATTAAAGGAATGTGAGTTCATCTTTTTTAATTGAGGGGGGGGTGCTTTCCCAGACACTAAGAAATGGGTGGAAGAGGGATCTCCCCAAGAACCACTGAAGTCTGCACAGCCCATTTTTGCCCATTAACTACCAGCTTGAAATGGATTTTCATTTTACTTTAGTTGCTGAGCTAAAAATCCCTGCTTTCAACTCATTTGTTCCTCTGCCCAACCCGACCCTCCCACAGCGAAGGGCTGCTCCTGCCGCAGCCCTGGAACATCTCTCACCACTGAGAGAGCCCAGTCTGCACATGCAGCACCTGGGTTCTGCTCGGACTCTGCAAACCAGAGCTCCCATCTCTGCTTACAGAGCAGATAAAAACCTCCTTCAGCAGCCTGCAAGGAGCTGTGCCTGGCAGCATTTTCAAGCAAAGTATTTTGGGGTCATACAAAGAATACTGCAAACCAGTCCAAACCCAAATAATGATCTATTTGCATACTAAGGTCTAAATAGCAAAGAAAACCCACAAAGCCGAGGCCTTCAGCCTCGGATCCTGCATGAGGAGATAGAGGTCCTAAAACCACAGATGGGTGTTTGTGTCAGGGGCGCCAGGAACGCACAAGGTTTCCTCTGCTATTTGGGCTTTGGTGCGAAGGAATGTGTGCTCTAAAGGTGAACTTATGGCTTGGTCAGATTTTATGCTGACAATTCACATGCAGATCATCTGGGGGATGAAGCACACAGCTGGCTAATTCTGGAAATTAACAGGTTTTATTGAGGGGTGAGGGTGTGAAAAACTGGCAAGCAAACCCCGGTAGCAGTGCAGAGGAGCACTAAAGCCTCCTCTGCCTCTCCCCAGAGCAGTGCCAGCACCACTGAGCCCTGGCACAGCAACGAGAGCTGGGCCAAGCCCTCTCCTCCAGTCTGAGCCCACTCATAAGGCTGGAAAGGCAAACAGCCATTCCACGGCTCTGTGATATCCCTGGGTGAACTCCTGGGGATCAGTGAGCACAACCTGCACTTGGATGTCTTCGTGCCTCGTAAGCCTCGCGGCAGCCACCGGGATCTGGGCACAGCTCCTCTCTCCCAGCCTGGCTGAGGGGGTGCTTTCCCAGGGGTTTGCTCTCCCAGTGGATGTTACAGAATCACAGGATGCTCTGGGTTGAAGGGGACATTTAAAGGTCACCAGGGCCACCCCTGCCATGGGCAGGGACACCTCCCACTGTCCCAGGCTGCTCCAAGCCCCAATGTCCAGCCTGGCCTTGGACACTGCCAGGGATCCAGGGGCAGCCACAGCTGCTCTGGGCACCCTGTGCCAGGGCCTCCCCACCCTCATTGTAAAAAATTTCTTCCTTATATCTAGTCTGAATCTATACTTTCTTAATTTAAAACCATTCCCCCTTTTTCTGTCACTACAGGCCCTACTAAAAAGTCTGTCCCCATCTTTTTCACAATACCCCCTGAAGTGTTGACAGTTGTATGTACTGAATGCTGCATTGGCTCAAGCTGAAAGAATTTAACCTCAGGAGATTGGTCTTTCTTCTTCCCTGACTTCTGCCCGCTTTTGCACACACAGTCGGTTTTACAGCTCCCAGCCTTGCCTCCAAAGGCTGCCAGTCTGTTATCCCATGCACATTTCCCTGCTCCCCACCAGTGCACTTGGAAAATTTCAGCTGTAAACCCTCCAGAGGTGCCTTTGCTCTCAGACACCCCGAGACCCCGTCCGTGCGACGGTGCCTTTGGTTGGAAAGGGTCACCAGCAGTGGCCTGCACCCCCAGAGACCAGGGGGCACTGCCCCCAGAAACCAGGTGTGGCTCTGCAGAGTTTGATAATAAACCAGCCCAGCCAAAGTTATCTCAGCTATAAAACATTACTGCACCATCAAAAGCAAAGCTTGGTTTGAGCTTCCCACAGCTTTCACGGCTGGATGAGTGACAGAACAGCAGCCGTGGTGTTTTAATCAGTGCCTCCGAATGCCTTCATTTCTTTTGCCAGTTCAGTCTGTGATTTTTGGAGTACCTATCCTTCATTAAAGTAAAGAGTCTGAAAGACTTTGGAGCCTGAAATACCTATTTTTTCATACAGCTGGAGGTCAAGGCTCAGGCATTTTAGACATAATGCTGCTGAAATATACATACTCCAGTCTGCCTCTCCCTGCACATCAGCCAGCACAGTCTTCTCCACCCACATCTGGAGCAATCCCCCCTTTGTGCCAGTCCATGTGCTGTGCCTTCTGCTCAAACATTTAACACATTTTTGTGACTGGTCTTGAAGTGCAGCAGGACAAGGGTGACTGGTCACAACTTGTCTTTCTTAAAATCTCCTGTGTTTAACTGTGCTTTCTTCTATGCTCCAAAATCTCTCTACTGAGGTCCCCATACTCAAAGAAGACGTAGAAACCACCTCTCCATGCTTCACTTATTTAGGAATTTTGTTGAGTTTTCCTGTGTTTTGAGGGCTCTGAAGGAGTTCTTCTCGATGTCATGAGGCTGAGAGGAGAAGGAGCTTTTTACAAGACACTGGAGGGAGTTGCTGGGAACTCCCACTGGGAAAGGAAAGTCAGCCTGGACAGACCTTGAACAGGATCGAGCCAGACTCGAGAACAGGGGGAGTTCTGAGATGCGGGGGCAGCCCAAATGGTGCAGAAGACATGGGTGAGACTTGGGCTGGTCTCTGACCCTGAGATACATGGCAGAGTAATGGACATCCCTTATTTGATATTTGGGGGAGAAGGTGGGTAAAATTCCTAGGAAATGGAATGACAAGTACTGAGGGTCAAAGAACAGTTCAGTGCTTTTATGAAAATAAACAGACAAATCAAGGCCTTTAGGTAATAAAAGGATTTTTCTGTTGTTAGTCAATTTATTTTGGTCTCCGTTTGATCAGCTTTAATAATGACCCTGCAGCACTGTTCTTGTTCTCTCCTGTTCAATCAAGAAGAAGCAAAATGGGAAAGACAGGAATTTCTCCTTCCTACACACAGAGGGGATGAGGCATTGCCCCACGTTCCAGCACAAATCCATTAAACCCCGGGATGAGACCTAATTCTTTACCTGTATCACAAAGACACAGCACTGAGTTACTCGGGGTGGGAGCTGCAGTGACCCTGGCATGCATTTTCTCTGTTATTTAGGAACTGTAAGGAAGAAAAACAACTGTTATTATCTTTTGGATATTTTTTTTAATCCAATTCTGAACCTGTTTGTCATCACGAGACGGAGTCAGAGGAATTCAGACTCTGCAGTGAACACAGGATGGGGATGTCGGTACTTGACAAGAATTGTGAGGCTCTGAGTGATGTTCTGGGTACTTAATGAAGCCACCTAGAAGGGCTGACATATTTGCATTCCTGTTAAAAGAAAATAATAATAATAATTTGAGGCTGTTGAAAAGCTCTGCTCTGACAGCGCTGGAAAATGCCTCTCATTTACCCACAGACACAAAGCAGCCTCTGCTCCTGCTGTGCCAGCGCTGCTTTCAGAGAGGTCTGCCTGCTCTGGGACACGGCTGCTCCCTGCTGAGGATGAGCCCTCCATCGCCCTCCAATCCATGTCCCAGCCACCTGCACCCTCCTTTCCCAGGCTGGGGGGCACCAGGGGCTCCTGCGAGCTGTGTGCCCTGTGTCCCGCACCCCGGACTCGTGGCCAGGGCTCAGCTGGGACAGTGTAGGGCAGGGGCTGAGGCCTGGGGACATTCCTGGTGCTGGGGCATCCCAGGTCCTCCTGCTGAGCCCAGGAGCAAAGCCCAGCCCCAGCACACGCTCCCAGGGAAGCAGCATCTCCCGGCAGGGAGGACGGCAGGGGTCTTGCTGCCTCCACCTTCATGGCACTGTCCTAGACCTTCCTCCCCTCCGCCACATCCTGCCCCACAGACCATGCCCTGGCCTGCCTGCACCCTGGTATTTCCCAACGTGCCAAAACAACAGGGGAGGGACTCTGCAGCAGCCGTGGCTGGTGACACAAAATCAAACTCCCTTTCTTTTTGCTGATGTGGGCTTTGGTTTTGAGTATGCTGGGTCTGGGTTTTGTCCTTCCTTTCTTCCCTCCTTCTTCCCTTCCTCCCTTCCTTCCTTCCTTGGATCCTCAGAGTGTCTCAGGTCAAACCTCGACCTGCCTGGAGGACTTTCAGCATTCCCAGGATCCAGCGCCCCCCATTACAAAGGGTTTGGGGGGCATCTCTCACTTGTCTCACAAGAACAACTCGCTGCTGTTCCCACAACGCCAAGTCTGAGGTGCCAGAAGAGCAGCTGGGAGCTGAGAGCTGCTGGGACTCTGAGAGCCACAAGCTGCTGCTGCCCAGCCGTGGGTGACGGCACGGAATGTGTCCAGGCTGTGCTGGGATCCACTCGGGATCCCCGACGGCAGCCGGGCTTTGGGCTGGGAGGAGGGCTGAACCTCTGCTCTGCTCTAAAACAGCTCCCACTCCACACCAGGCTTTGCAGGAGATGCTCCACTGGAGACAAAGGCACCAGGGAGGAAAGCAACAGTGAGAAGTAACAAGGAGAAAAGGAAAGAGAACTCTGGACTGGGTAATTTCTGGCCAACGATTGTCTCTAATAAGGTTTGACTGTATTAATTAATTGAGATGTGCCTTGGAGAGCGGGAGCTGCTGCTGATGGAAGCCAGCCAGCACGAAAAAAACCCTCATTTTCTCTGCAAACCTTCTGACTAGACCAGATCTCTGAGGATCTCTGAGGTTTGGTGTGGCAGGCTGTGGGGAGATGGGCAGGTTTTCAGGGGCTGTGACACAGCCACAGGTAGAATTTGGTTGTCATGAAGTGCCAGGGAAGGTGGCCAGGGGTGGAGGAGGACAAAGCTTTTGAATAATTTCCTACATGAAGCCAAAACATCTGCACTTTCCTTGTCTGTGTAGGAAGAAAGACAAAAATAAGGATGTGTGCCATTCCTCAGAGGTTCAGGTCACTGGCAGGGCTCAGACCACTCCAGTCCTTGCACTCCCACTGCCTTTGCTGTCAGTCCCAGTAGTAACTCCCACATGGGCATCGCTGGGAGGCAGCGGCACTGGTGGGCTGGATGGACCAGGACTGCAGCAGGTGACCTCAGAGAAGCCCTTCCAAAACACTGCAGATCCTGCAGCCCTGGGTGCTGACCAACAGCGTGGGTGCAGGTCCCTGGGGAAGGAAATGCCCCAGCCTCTGCTCGAGCCTGTCCTGCAGCTTCTCCTGGGAGAAACAGAGCTCTGGTGTGCAAGGCTGGGGGTTCATATCCCAGGGAACACACAGCGTATGCAAGAGGACCCACCACGTGTCAGGGATGCAGGGAGCACATGTTTACAGTTTGCACAGAGTTTTCCTGGGCCCTGGGAAATGTGCTGGAGAAGATGGCCCGTGCACCTTTCCAGTGCAAATGTCAGCTATGGACTGGCAGGGAGAGGACAAAACAGACCCCTCCAACTCTGCCCTTCTGTGGTGCAGAGACTTGGTCCTTGCTTTGAGTGCTGTGGTGGCAGCAGCTTTGTGCCCATCCATGGATCTGGATTCCTGGACGTCTCCAAGGACCCTCCCACTGCCACTGCAAGAAGTGATGGATGTCGAGAAACATCCGCAGCTCCTGACCTGACAGCAGGAGCACGGGCTGAGTGCAAGCACAGTAATATCAGCTCACCCAAAGGAAAAACCCCACCAGAACAGAGACACGTCTGCGTTAGACTCGGTGTCTCCCAGGGTTCTTTTCATGTGATTTCTTCTCTTGGAAGTTTCAGCCTGGGAGCAGAAGGAATCATTTCTATGGCTGTTCACTGTTCGTGATTTTTTTCTGAATTTCTGTGATTTGGATGTTAGTGACTGGATTTAAACTAAATAGAGTAAAACCGTTGCTGACAATCCCTGTAACTCCTACTGCAGTTTCTAGAGCCAGGACTAGAGAAAATGCTGGACAGAGGTGGGTACTGCCCAGCACAGGGTTCAGATGTGCAGGAGTAAGAGATGTTGAGCCCGTTCTGGGATTCCCTCATGTTCCCTTTGGACACGATTTCAACACACTTGAAACAAAACTGTCCGGCTTTCCACAGACGCTTTTTCTGCCATAAGAGGGAAATAATCGAGACTGAAACCACTTCCACTAATTGTCTGTATTTTAAATCTGGAGTGGTGCCAAGTTCCTGCTTGGAAATTGTTCAAACAGCTGTTGTTACCAGGCTCCCCAGGAGGACATTTGCAGAGCACGTGGTCAGCGGGCACCTTGGGAGACGGGTCTGGTCACAGAGCCCATCCTCGCGTCATCCAAAATGATGCTCCCCACGCTGCCGTATTTCTGCCTGTTGAACATTTTTAGCTCTGTAAAGGCTATGACATTATTTTAAATCTCAAAAGAAAAACAAAACAGAAGGCAGATACTTTCCCCCAAGAGACAAAGGATTCTAAGTCTCTGCAGAGGATGGAAGACATATATTTGCAGAGGAAGAAGTGGGATGAGATGTTTCAATGACCTTTGTTTAACCCAAGAGACCACCAGCTCACGAGCCCTTCGCTGGCTTCAGCCACAGTCGTTCCCATGGTGCTTTCTGGAGCTGATGGCTGCAGTCTACATGGATGTTTCAAGGAGGGAAGGCCACAGGCCTTAGGGAGAGCAAGCAGCAGAGAAATCATGGGGATGAGTTCAGCTCAAGCAAACTCACCCAAAATTGAGATGTACAGTAGATATCTGGTTCAGGCCCACAGATTCACCCCCTTCTATGGTACCCAACTCTCCCAGAAACCCATGGGGAGCTCAATGCCCTGATACAAAGAAAATACCTCAATATTTTGGAAGGTATTGTACAAGCCTTGATGGGTAATTTAATCCCAGAATCTGTTAATAATATAATAGAATCATTGAATATCACAAAATGGTTTGGGTTGGAAACCCAAAGCCCATCCAGTTCCTGCCATGGGCAGGGACACCTCCCACTATCCCAGGGTGCTCCAAGCCCAGTCCGACCATAGGGATGGGGCAGCCAGAGCTTCTCTGGGCACCCTGTTCCTAGCTCTGTGGACTATTTCACCTCAACAGAAGTGGCTTTGGCCTCATTTCAGGGGTAGATGTGCCTGACCTGAGCCATGTGAGCCGTGTGGGTGTGGCAGCGTGGCTGAGGGGACGATGGCCGCGTGTTCGTGTGTGCGGCCCCACCGCGTCCCCACCAGGAACGTGCTTTGTACTAAAGATGCTTTGGCATTAATGCGTAAATTAAAGTATGACTGCAATAATAGTCAAAAGGGAGCCCAAAAGAGAACAGAGAAGATTGATTATATGCATATTTTAAGTGCTTTGTGACTGTGAATGTTTATTTGAAAAATAAGAGTGAACGAGAAGCACCAACACTACAAATAAAAGTAATAAAGGGAAATACATCTCTTTTATTATTAAATTATAGATTAAAATAGGAAACAAGGGGGAATATAGAAACATATATCTCTTTGTGGAGGCTTTCTATAACAATCATCATAAAACAACGTAGCAGTACCTGACAGCTTAAATAAAGACAGGAGCTGAGGCTCCTATCTACACATTTATCTCCTCTGATCCAGACAGGGTAAAGAGGCATAAAAGGCTGGGATAATAACATCTTCCCTGCACACCAGCTCCCAAACGATAGGCAGATTTTATACTCGGTTACTCCACATAATGTCAACATTGTTAGAAAACAAAAGCACCATGAAGGAACATCTTCTTCCCTCCTTCCTTTTCACCCTTTTTTCCTTCTGATCTATTACTGTGTGATTTCTATATAACACACAAAGGGGCAGATCAGAAGCTCTGCTCTCTGGATCAGCCCCTGGATTTGTGGGGCAGCAGGACAAGGAACAAAGGGGACGGGCAGTGATGTTCAGATGGGTATTCACAACTCAAATGCAGAGGAGCAGAGAAAGCACCGGGCAATTCACTCAGACCCTGCCCCTTCCCTGTGCACGTGCCACAGGAGCTACTGGAGCCAACAGCTGTCGACCACTCTGCCCTGCCACCACCCCCTGCCAGCCAACACGTCGGTGGTGGGATGGACAAAGCTGTGTCCCTGTGTCCCTGGAGCCCAGCAGCCCGCGGGAGGTGCAGGCAGAGCTGCCCTGACCCCAGGGCTGGGGCTGATGAGAAGCCTTGGTACAGCCAGGTGTTCGCTCCCTGCTGTCCAGGCTTTGTCCACTGAGAGGGACTCGAACCCTGGGAGGTTCTACCTGAGGACCAGCCTACTCTTTCCCCAATGCCCTTCATCACCAACAGGCACCTGCTGCCCTCGAGCGATTCTCCCACATTCTTGGCATGTTCAGGGTGACACCTCAGCAAGAAAACACAACCTGGGGGAGTTCCCACAACAAGCTGCCCACACTCCTAAGAAAGAATACCTACCTGGGACAAAATAAGCAACGCTATGAAAGGAGCTGGATTTCTACATCTTCCACACACACCTTTTCTGCTCTGAACTAACTTCTCCCACAGTGGGCAGCACTGGGAGCTCATTCCCTTTTCCAAAGCCTGTGGGATCTGAACTTCTTTTGAAACTTCTCATCAAACCAGGTCAGGTTGGACGGGGCTTGGAGCAACCTGGTCTAGTGGAAGGTGTCCCTGCCTGTGGCAGGAGGTGGAAGGAGATGAGATTTTAGATCCCTTCCAACCCAAACCATTCCATGATGTATGATTCTGTCTAATCTGCCCAGGGGGCTCAAAAACTAGTGGGGGTGGACAGAGTGACAGACGTACACAAGATTCATTTTCCCAGGAAAACACAGTCAGAAGAACAACGTAATTAAGTTGTTTACCTTCAGCTGAATCAACTTGTTAATTCTTACCAGCCTGAAGGGTTTTCTCCAGGGACACCTACACTTGGCCAGGTGATTTGTAATGAGAAGACAGAGTTCTTGGCACTTACTTGAGGAGATGGGGGAAAATCTTGGTGGCAGCAACCCATATTCTTTTGAAAACATTTACTTTGAGTCCCAGCATAAAGGAAGGTGACAATAGGAGTGATTGTCCAAGCTTGACTTGGAGCCAGCCCCGCAGGGAGGTTACCTCCAAGCTCCTGCCTTTACCCACCTCCATTCCAGGGAGAACAGGGGCAGGTCTGAGGGCAGGAGTTCTCCTGTCCTGGGAGCAGGGAGGGCCTGGGAGGTGCAGAGGGTGATGCTGGGTCTAAGGCACCGAGACTGTTCTGGTGGAGAGGAGGAGCCAGCTCCTCACCAGGTAACCACAGGCAGAGCACAGGGCTTGCCCAGGCTCATCATCCAACACGGAGCCACTCCCAGCTCCACCATCAAATGGCCACTGAGACCCTGGGCTGGGCAGCACCACCTTCCCACGGTACCTTCCATGTGAATTTGGGATATACTGGGGAAAAGGGAAAGAACTCTGGCCAACCCTTGACTCCAGCTGCTCCAGGCAGCAGGGTGACCCTCTGCCTGGTGACACTGCTGCTGTCTCAAAGGCCACACTGGCCCCTTGTTTGGCTCCTGGATGCACCCAGGACCTGCAGACCCCACACAACAATGCACTGGTTACTCCTCATGCCTATGACTCACAACTCTCCTGAAAAAATTTCATCAAGCCTCAAGCAGAACTCAAACTGAGACCCTGCAATTTCTTTTTCCATGACAAATGAGAAAGAAAAATAGCCTAAACATTTCACTCCTAATACTCAAAACTTTTTCCTTCACTGCTTCACGCTGTTGCTCTCTCTCCTCCCCTCCCTGTCTTACGGGAGTGTGACTAATCCTCTTCCTTCCCCTGCACTGTTACCTTGAAGGTATTTATAGAGTGTGATCATGTTCTCTCCTGTGCCTTTCTTCCCTCTTCAGCTCTGGAGAAACCAAGCACCCCCAGGCATCTCTCACGTGCCTTCTCTTTCTCTTTGAGGTCACGCTCGCTGCAGTGGCAAGCCAAGAAAGGCTTTGCCTGTTGGAGAGGACACTCCAACGGGGTGGGGCTGACACAGGCTCTGCAGGAAGCTTCTGATGGCCTTGTCCTGCACACACAGCCTGGCCTCGGCAGGGCGCGAGCGCTGTGGGTCCCACACACCTCTGTGCATGGAACAGCCAGACTCGTCTGCTCTGATAAATCAGCTGGTGCCGTCGCTCGTTTTGTGTTATCTCGTGTCACTGTGAGGGTTCTGCCTTCCGAGCTGGAAGCAGCAGAGAGGAAGATGAATGTAGGGCTTGGATGAGATTAAACTGAAACATGCTGGTCCAGCAGTACCTGGGAGCTGTCTGAGGAACGGACAGGGCCTGGGAGGGACGGGGCGGTCTCAGCGCCCTGCCTCCCTTACCTAGCCAAGGAAGCTCAAGGTGCTGGTCCAAAAAACCCAGACCTGCCTCACCCAGGCTGTTGAAGTCTCTTCCCTGCAAAGCAGAACAACCACTTCCACACCGACTGGGAATGGTCCTTGGCCTGTGAGCAGTGCCTGGGACAGGACTCACTGGCCATGGCCAAAACCTCTTCAGGGATTTTAACAGGTGGGACAAGCAAATTCCCATGGCTCCAAACGCTCCTGGGCTCTGAGTGGCCTCTGTGACCACCAGGAGAGTCACCAGCTCCCCGTAGTTCCAACCACCACTGGGACCAGAGCCATCAGGTCTGTGAAACAGAAATTTCTCACTGGATTTCTTTCTTTCTCTTTTAACCACGGAAAAATATGTTCCCTGGGAAATTTGGGCTTTGCAAGTAGAAAAACAAAACACTAAATAATGTTTTCATTTCGTTTTCTTTGTCTTTCATTTTTTAGTTGTATAGATCGAAATGATGGGTCCTTGACTTCTCCCTCCAGCATCAGCTGCTTCCTTGGAGGACACGAGAACTTGGTGGCTTAGGCAGGGTTCATCTCACTGATCAAGGAAAGAGCTAAAATTGTCACTGTGACTGGCTTTGTAGTCCTTGGAGATAACACCAATCTGCAGAGAGGGCCAGGGTCCCTCCAGGCCTGTCAACCTCTCTCCACAATTGAAAGGAAAAGTTCCGAAGACCTGGTGAAAGCCAGGGGGGATGAAACCCACTTCCTGCAGCCTGCCGGGACCATCCCTGTCTGGCGTGTGGGCAGGGGACAAGTGAGAAACAAGTTCCATTTCTCTTCCTGCCCAGGGTCCCTCCTGGAAGACCATTTTCTGTTTTCTTAACAAAAGCAGATAAAACAAAAGAGAAACATCTGCGGCTTCGTTTTAGTCCTCATTTTTCTTCCCTTGGAATTATACTTAATAAGCATTTTATTTTCCACTTGCTATCTTATTTCAAATTTTACTATTCCTGATCTGTCACTGTTGTTTGAAAGTCAAATTGTACCAAAAGCCCAATATTTTTCTGGGAAATGACCTGCTGTTTTCCAGCTTGCTCTTCCATCAGAGGCTTTTATGCTTTGCACCCCAGGGCTGCTCCCCCTCTGTGGCCCAGCGCTGACTGCAGCCCCTCAGCAGAGCACATCCCCGGTCCTGGTGCAGCAGGATCGCTGATCCCTGCACACAGAAGGCTCCAGAGCACATTCCTCACCTGAATTTGGCTCCTGCCCGACCACAGAGTATGAGCTCAGCGGGCTGTGTGCTCAGGCAGGTGCTGCTAAAAGTCACGTTGTTCCTCATACGCTGCTGAGAAATTCTGATCCCATTTTTTGATCCCAGTTTGTGGGAAGTTTGCTGCTTCCCACAAACACAAATATCCTGGCTCAAACGCAGCGCTGTCTCCTGGTTCTGCCTCACAAGAACTTCCCTACTTTAAAAATATCCTTATTTTAACACCTGGATGCTGTGAATTTGCATCATTATCCAAAACCTGAGAGACCCAGAAACAGATGCTGCAATTCCTCATCCCATGGGACAGCATTCAACCTGAAGATTAAGCACTTCTGGGGGAGTTCACAGGGGGGTTTTTTGCTATTTGGGTCTTTTTAAGCCATGTTTGTTAGTTTGTTTTTTGCTCCAGCCCTTCCATTATGATCAAAACTTACTGGTAATGTGATAGCATCTAATGAACTCAATTAGAGATCTGGATCCCCTGGAGTCAGCTACTTAATTACTAACAGGCTTTCCAGCACACATTAAGGATTGCCATGGCTGGTCTGTTGGGAGGGAGAATGAAGCAATACCAGGAGAGGGAGATAAATTTCCCTGCATTAGTCCCAGGAGGGCGGTAACTCTGGCACTGCTTTTCCCGGGATGTGTGTCCACGCTCTGCGCTGACGGATGGCTCCCTGGGCTGTCACTTCACCTGCAGAGAGTCACAGCACCTGTGAAGGTGCTGAAGGAAAATCCAACCCTTAGGGCTTCCCTGGATCCAGAACCTTTACAGGTCTGGCTCTCAGACCTTTACAGTCCTACACTTTCCTCCTTCCAACTCCTGAATTCCCTGTTCTCATGGGAAGCTTCATCTGCATCTTCTGTCCAGCACCTCAGGAGCCTCTTCTCTTCCACTTCCCACCTCTCGACCAGAATCTGCTCAGAACCTTCTCCACCCTTCCCCTCCCAAAACTTCTGGCCCTGACAGAGAAGTCTTGCAGTGTGAGTTTAGCAAAGTTCCCAAAACAGCAGGAGAGCCTCTAGGGCTCTGTCCTAGAGGCAGTTTCTCATCTCAGGACATTTCCTTTTAACGTTCCAAGTGATCACAGAAAGGAGACAAGATTTCTAATTAGACAGGGAAAATCAGCATATTCTCAGGGAATGGGGCACCCGAGCACCTCTGAGGAGTTCTGTGGGGCAGCACTTTTGGTTTGAGGTTTGCTAATTCTCCAAAGGCTGACAAGTCCTGCAGTGATTCCCTAAGGGGAAACTGGCTCGTCTCCCTTCCTTTAAATAATCTGAAATCAAACCTTTTGTTAATAGAATCACAGAATCTTTTGGGTTAGAAAAGACCTCTGAGATCACAGAGTCCAACCATTCCCGTTTCTCCTGCAGCAATTCCCTACCAGGCAGCAGACAAAAGGTGCGAGCCCACAGCCCTGCCCAGATTTGGGGTGCTGCAGGGTGAGGGTCAGAGCCACAGCATCATCTGTTCTGAAGATACCACATTCCTAACACTCAGCTCGAGCTCCTCCTCATTCCAGCTCCGTGTGGAGACACCTCCTTCACGTTACCTTGAAGGTTTTTCCAGGCTCTGAGCACCACGACCCCAAGCGCTTTTCCCACGCTGGAAGGGAGGCTCTGTGCTCCCTCTCCCAGGGCTGGCGTGGCTGTGACAGGCAGCCCAAGGTGAGCAGTTTGTCTCTCAAGCAGCCTTGCTGGGTTATGTTCTCTTACCAAGAGGAAGAAACAAAACAAATGTCTTGGAAGGGGGGAAAAATGTACCGTGAAATTGCTGTAACTCGTGTCAAATCAACTAACCTTGCAAGGAGGAGCGAGTTCCTCACCGAGCAGAGGAAACACTTCAGCACACCCAGCCTTGTCTGGGGCTTACACAAACAGGTCAAATGCCTTTGATTCGTTCCAAGCCCTGGCTGATAATGCAGCGTGCAGGTTTGCTCTCCCCTCCATTAGCAGATGGCAAACACGATGTCCTCACCCGCAGCCTTTGTCACAGAAGACTCTGGGGGCTCTGTTGCCTCCAGCCTTGTGACAGGTCCTGGAGGTGCCTTGTGCTGCACACACCAAACATCAAAGGGAAACACGGGCAGCGACAAAGGCAAAATGCACATTGCTGCAGGAGACAAGGGCTGCCTGTCTCCCCAGGTGGCAGGAACTGAGTCAGGGTACCTGAGATCCCTGGGCGGGCTGTCACGGGCAGCTTATCGCTCCGCACACGCAGGGAAGCTGAAGTATCAGGAGAAACAGGCACTCTGATAGGGAAACTTGTTTATCCAAAGTCAGACACAGGTGACTGAGGAGCTGTGAGTTTCCTCCTGGATTTTCTGACTGCAGCAGCTTTGACCAAGGGGGGCGGGTTGGCTTCGAGACAAATCATTGCTTCTACAGCCAAGAGTCTGGAGCTGGAGGGCAGAGCCCAGACCCCAGCTGTGGGGGACGCAGAGCACGCAGCCATGGAATCATGGAATGGTCTGGTTTGGAAGGGACCCCAAAGCTCATCCCGTTCCACCCCTGCCATGGGCAGGGACACCTCCGACTAGAATGAGCAAGGGACAGAAAGGCATTAAAGTTATAATCATGCTGGGGGTGATGCCTTTGGGGATCCAGTTAGAGCAGCATAAGGAAAAAAATAAACCAAAGTGTTCAATAAAGGCTGCAGCAGTAAAAGAAGGTGGAGGTGACACTTCTGGGGGGTCCGGTTTGGGCAGCAGAAGGAAAAAAAGAGCGAAATGTTCAAGAAAGGCTGCAACAGTAAAAGAAGATGAATTGAGAAATTCAGACCCCTTTATGATTGATTTGACTGTTTATGTAAAATTCTCACGGCCAGGACCACATGACCTCTGTACGAGCGGAGGCCCAGACACCGTGTGCTCCAAACAAAAACTCACAGCCATCTTCCAGGTGAAGGCTCCCTTCCCACGAGGCTGTGGCTGCCCTGTGTTTCCTCTGCTCTGATTAATCGAGGAGGATGGGATTTCCCAGGAGGCACCAGCCAGCCTCATTTGATGCAGAGCTGGAAGCAAAGCCTGATTATTTTGCAGAGATCGAGTTCAATTCACCACCTCTTCAGGCACCCTGGAGCTCTCTCAGGACCTGTCCTGAGCGTTTGCTGGGTCCAGCTCAGCTCTGAGGCTCCAGAGACCCGAAATCCCGCAGGGACTCCCGGAGCTGCTCCCGCTGCTGACAATCTGGAGACTGAACTCCTCCCGTGGGCGCTTCCACTCCTCCCTGGGTTTGCAGCCATCAGTGGCTGGAGCCCCTGGAGGCCGAGGAGATCTGGGCACCCGTGGGCAGCGTGTGCTGGGGGCAGCCCCGACCACCCGCGGTGACAGCTCAGGCAGCAGCACCGCAGGTGGGTTCCAACCCAAACTGTGCACTTGGCCTTCTTCACTGTACAAGGAACAGGAAGTGAGAAGGAAAAACCCACCAGTTTCTCAAGTCCCAGCTCCCAGCCCGTTAGCATCTGGACCTGTTTAAACTCCCATCCCAAAGTGGACTGCCGTCCCCTTGGGGGTAACAAATAGATGGCTGAGCCTGGAGGTGTTTGACAGATGAGCAATTTGAGCCTCCTTTTGGAAGAAGCACCGAAAAATCTGTCCCATTCCTTTCTCCTCAAAACCCAGCTGCCTGCACTTGTGTGTCAAAGCACCCCGAGCCATATGTCAGCAGCAGTGTGGGGAGTGCTGCAACAGCTCTGCCAGAGCACTCAGTGGGGACAGGTATCACAGACAGGACTCTCCAGTTGGATTCTATAAATCAAACCCACAGCACAACTGTTTTTACTGCATCTTTCATGCAAACTGCTTTCCAGATGGATTTGGGTAGAAAGAGAAAAATAGAATCAAAGAATAATTTAAATCGGAAAAGCCCTCCAAATTGGAAAAGACCATCGAGTCCAACCATCCCCAGCACTGCCCCATGTCTCCAAGTGCCACATCCACAGGGCTCTGAAATCCCTGCAGGGATGGGGAGTTCACCCCTGCCCTGGGCAGCTGTGCCAGGGATGGACAGGCCTGTCCATGAAGGAATTTTCCCAATATCCAACTTAAACCTCCCCTGGCCCAGCCTGAGGCCGTTCCCTCTCCTCCTGTCCCTGGTCCCTGGCAGCAGAGCCCGCCCCCCCCGGCTGCCCCCTCCTGTCAGGGACTTGTGCAGAGCCACAAGGGCCCCCCTGAGCCTCCTTTGCTTGGAGGGGGCACCTGTGGAGGGAGATGGATTCACACGAGGGGAGGTGAAGAGAGATGAGACTCGAGAGTGACAGGATATGAGCAGGGCAGTTCTGAGCCGGAGATATTTATCCAATACAACAGGATACAGGGAAACACTTTCCTCCCCATGAGGACCCTGAGGCAGTGGACAGCGAGGTTTGGTCAGTCTCTCTGGGGGTCATCCATCCCCTCAAGCCACCTGCTGAAGGCAGCTAAACCCCCGTGCCCCCAACAGCTCCTGCCAGGCGTGGCAGAGAGCGCAGGAGAGGACTGGGCTCTGAGGACACACCACGGATGTGGGGTGGGCATGGATCCCGTTCCCAAGGGCAGGGAAAGACGTGTCACTGCAGAGGGACTCAAGGGCCCCAAGGCAGATCTGCAGCTGGGGCAGGATTTACCACAGAATCATGGAACAGTTTGGGTTGGAAGGGACCTTTTAAAGGTCATTTAATCAAAAATCCCAGTCATAGACTGGGTTGAGTTGAAAGGAGCTTTTCAGGAGCAGAGACATCTTCCACTAGACCAGGATGCTCAGACCCAGCCTCATCTGGAATGTTTCCAGAGGTGGGGCATCCACCACCTCTCTGCTAAGATGCAGGGAGATGTCTGGAAATATCCATGAGGGTGAGAACCTCTCTCAACACCCACTGAGCTCACTCCAGCTCAGCCAGAGCCAGCTGTGGCATCACCTGCTATCAGACCCAGACCCCGGATGGCTCACGGGTGATTTAAATGTGGCGTGACCTTCCTGCAGACTCCTTTTTCCTCCTTGTGGCACTCCCAGCTTCTCCTTGCCCAGGAGAAATGGTGGCTTCACCTCTGGAAACCCTTTTTGCTCTGTGTAAGACAGTCCTGGGTCCTTGTCCCCCATCACCACCCCTCCTGGACACACTCCCCTGCCCAGTCACACCAACTCAGCTTTTCTCCCTTTCCCTTTGCAGGACAAAACATCCATCCGTGGTTCCACTCCCATCCTGCTCCTCAGGCTCACCATCTCAGCCATGAAGTTCCACTCTGCCTTCACAGGAATCCAGCCCAGCACAGCCCTGGCTGCACCCCTACAGCTGGGATGGACCAAGGAGGTGAAGGCAGTCACACCAGGTGGTGGAAGTGTCTTCCCAGCCCTTCTCCCTCAGCCGCTGTCCCAGCTCCCACCCTCAGCCCGTCCAGGAACGAAGTTCACAGCCAGGAGGTGTAACCAGAGGGGATTTTGACAGATGCTTTTAAAACAAGGGAGCTGCACTGAACTGAAGATTGACAGGAACAAGCTTTTCATAGGTTTGTTCCTTTTTATTTTTTCAATGAAATGTGTTCTTCTGAAAAAATTCTTTTAGCAGGAGAACTACCTTTCAATTTGTCCTCTCTCACTTTTGGGTTGAGAAGAAAGAGGTCATTTATATATTTTTTAAGGAAGTAAAAGGAATATAAAGTCCACTAGAGGGAAAAAGAAATCATGGATATCTTGGTAGCAAGGTATTTTTATCAAAAGGTGGCAAACTTCAGAGACATCAGAAGTCATGTTTTAAAATGACCAAGTGGAAAGTTATAAAAATGAACAAGTCTGGTGTGAAAATGATGAAGGGAATTTCAGGCACAATAGAAATCATCTGTGAAAATTGCCAGGAGAGCAGGGAAGACATTTCTGTCTCCAAAAGCAAAATAAAATGCTATCCGCAGTAATTCATACTAATTATTAGCCTTAAGTAGTACTAATTTTTACCCAGCAATAATTACTATTTAAGGCTCCAGAGCTCTGGAAAAAAACATTTTCTGGGTGTGGTAAGATCCTTGCAGAGGAATCTGCACAGCGTTCGCGGGCAGCCTGTTGAGGGAGAAGTTTTATGTCTCCTCTGCACCAACACGGAGAGACATAAATATCACATTGCTATTGATGCAAATAACGGATTGCTCCTGTCAGAGCTGACAAAGCCACTAATTTAAGGAGTGTTTCCCTCTCTCACACACACAGATGCATTTTTCAAGAGATTTTTTTCACTTTTCCCCTGGGATCCGAGTTCCCAAACCAGGTGAAAATCCGCCAGACGATCTCGTGTTTGGTTGCATCTGTGGGAAGCGCGTGCCAGGATTTGTGCGAACGAGGAAGGGCAGGGAAACGAGCGGCCCCGCTGCCATCGGGGGACCCTGCCCTCCCCGCAGCGGCCAGAGCCCCCCCCTGCTCCCAGGGGCACTTCAGAGCAAACTCCTGCTTTCAGCTGTGCCCAGCGTTTCCTTCTCATCCCCCGATCGGTGTTTGCTTAGTGCAGGGACTGATGTGTCCGCTGAGGTCTGGGCAGGTCTTTGGGAGCTGGTTACAGGTGTAACCCAGCGTCCTTGGAAAATTAATTATACTCCTTATATTTAACTGTATCAGTGCTTTCTAGGGCCTTGATTTGCCGTAAAGTCTTCCTGAATGCCTCACCCCTGTCCCGTGAGTGGGATTTCTGGCCAATGCCACAAACTCAGGTAAACATCAGGGGACACCATGGCAGCAATGACCTCCCCCAAAGCCACGTCCCTGTCCTCAGGGGTGGAACGGTGTGCTCCCAGTCTGTCCCCCACTGCCATCGGTGTGGCTGCTGGGGACACAGGTCAGGGAGCTGATCTGGCTGAAAAGCAGCTGAGGAAAATGAAAACACTGTTAAATTCTGCAAGTTGCCTTCTCTGGTCACCCAGTGTGGTGGCCAGCAGGAAGCTGGGAATGAAGCGGCAGCAGGAGCTCTCCATCCCGGCTGGACGATGGTGACACTGCCCAGTCCCACCTCGGAGGGCCCCAATCTCGCCGAGAGCTGCCTCCTCCAGCCAGGATCAGCCCAGACATGATGGGGGGGACGCACCAAAAGCGAGGCGCTCGCACTGCAGCCCAGCTGGTGCGCAGCCAGTGCGGATGAAGCCGGGAATTGCCAGGCTCGTGCCTGCCCTCCCCGGCCTTGCGCCCGGGACCCCTGCAGGGGATCCCCCAGGCACATCTAAATGTCCATCCATAACACAAACATCCCAAAAATACCTAGAGAAAAGGCTGAGGGTGTCCAGCAGCATCTGCTGGGGAGGTGCGGTGCCTGCAGGGCTCAAATGCCAGTTCAGGGGTGAAAAGGTCCCCCTGGAGACCCCAGGATCAGAAGGCCGAGGGTGAGTGGGAGCTGATGGCTTTGCTCTGGCTTGGACCAGAGGTGACAAGTGTGTCCTTAACACCTGTCCCCTATAGAGACGGCACTGCTGACAGTGGAGGACTGGCCATTTGCTCTTTTCCCTAAGTCCACTTTCTCTAGAGAAATCAATCAGGCCACCAGTCAGTCAATCAGGCAGGCAATCAATGAGCCAGCCAATCCGAAACTCTTGGAAAATGGATCCTGCAGAGACCCGGACTCCCACCCAGAGGCCCCATGAGCCTTACAGGAAGAACTGCAGCTCTGAGGGAGGCTGAGACCACCCCCAGCCCAGGGCACAGCTCCTGCCCCTCCGAGGCAGCAGCCAGCCCAGCCTGGGGCACGTCCAGGTCCCGGTGTATTCCAAGCCCCTGGAGCAAAGCATTCCCTGGCTGAAGATGGTCCCTCTCGGGGGGTCGAATTTGCCCTCCCCCCCCACCTTTGGGACTTGGAAGAGTTGCTGCTGCTGACATCTAGTGACAGGGAGAGCCGGCGAGGGGAGGCACCGGGGCTCTGGCACAGGCTCCCCCCGCGGGAAGAACCCCCGCGGGTCTCCCCCAGGCGCGGGGCTCCCAGTGGGGTGCGGGGAGCAAGTGCCGGGCGACCCACGGTGTCCCCCACACTTCCAGTCATCCCAAAACCTCTTCCTCCTCCAGCGGCCACCCGAAGAGAACAGGCGCATCCTATTCCCAGGCTCCCCACAGCCTTTCCTGGTCTATTTAAGCACAGGCTCGATGTTGGGTTTGCTGCCTTAACGGAGCACAGGGAGGGGACAAAATACCCCAAGGGGAGGAGCCGGGGTGGCACCCAGGCAGTTCCCGGCCGCTGCCGCGGGCTGTAGCCCCTTCACCCACGGCCCCTTCTTCCCAGGGACGCGGGGGCCCCGGGAATTACGCGCAGGAGAAGCGCCCGCTCCGAGCTGAGCAGAAGCGGGATGCGAGCGGGATGCTCACAGCACCGGAGGTGCAGCTCCGATCCCCGCGGACACGGGGACGGCGTCTCCCAGCCACGCCGGCGGACGAGGGCTGCTTTCAGAGCTCCACAGGGATGGGGGAGACATCTGGGTCCTTACTCCCTGCTCCCGGTGCAAGAACAAAGCCCTGAGGACAGCCGAGTTCTGGGGGAGTGAGGAAATGTGCGGCAGGAACCACACACAGACACACGCGGTCGGGTCGGTGCTCAGGACGCGGCGCTCGGAGCTGCACAGCTGGCACAGCTGGGGCTGGCACCCCGCGCACCCCTGCCCCAAACCCCGACATCTTCCAGCCCCAGCATCGCCGGGGGATTGCCGGCGCTGTGCAAAATCTGCCTCCCCCCTCCCCAACAGAGTCGCTCCGAGCTCCTGTTCCCCAAAGAGAAGTGCCTTAATTCGCGGGGTAAATTTGGGCATTTCCGCGGCAAACGCGACTATCCGAAATGACAGCAGGAGAGAGCCCAGCGCTTGGGTCCAGAGCAGAGGAGGCAACAGAAAGCTGATGATCACGGAGCCACGGAATGGTTTGGGTTGGAAAGGACCTTCACGATCATCTCCTTCCAACCCCCCCGCNGGCCCGGCCCCGCTCCGGCCCCGGGTCATGCCCGCAGCCGCGCCGGGCACCGCGGGCTCCCGGCCGCCCTCCGCCCCATCCTCCGCGGAGGGGCCGCTCCCGCGATTTCTAAAATTATTTTATGCGTATTAATTATTTAATTTTCCTTTCTTCCTCTTATCTTATTTTTTTTCCTTTGGGTTTTTTTTTTTTTTTTTTTGGTGTGTTTTTATTTTTTGTTTTTTCCCTCGNAGAAGTGCCTTAATTCGCGGGGTAAATTTGGGCATTTCCGCGGCAAACGCGACTATCCGAAATGACAGCAGGAGAGAGCCCAGCGCTTGGGTCCAGAGCAGAGGAGGCAACAGAAAGCTGATGATCACGGAGCCACGGAATGGTTTGGGTTGGAAAGGACCTTCACGATCATCTCCTTCCACCCCCCCCGCCACGGGCAGCGACACCTTCCACGAGCCCGGGCTGCTCCGAGCCCGTCCGAGCTGGCCTCGGTGATGCCACCGCAGGGCTCGTCACTGCTCCCGGAGCGCTGGGGAGCGGAGACCCCCCTGCCCGGGGGTGGCCGAGATACCCCCGCAACCGAGCCCGGCACAAAGTTGTGCCCCCGCTGCCCCCGCGCCGCGCTACTCACCCAGGAGGATCAGGGTGCAGAAGCAGAGGATGCCCCTCATCCTACCGCTGGGCACGGCTCGGCCCCACCGACTGGGCTCGGCTCGGACCCCCGGCCCGGCCCGGCGCGGCTCGGCGCGGCTCGGCGCTGCCGGAGGATGCGCGGANTCCGCCGCGGCCCTTGGGGAGGGGCTTGGCGGTCCGGCCCCCTCCTCCCTCCTCCCGGGCCCCGCATCCCCGGCCCCGGGGCGGGGGGTTCTCCGCCGGCGGGGAGCATCTCGAGCGCCTGTGTCTTGGGCACGGCCCCTTTCACCCCTGCAAGCCCCCGGCTGGCTTCTTCCTCTCCCGCTGCCCTCTTGGAGGGTCCCGGCGTCTCTCCCCTGCCCCCCGACCCTCCCATCCAGATGGAAGAACCGACCTCGTCGCCTTGGGCATGTGTCTTGCTCCTGGCTGTTTGCTGGCAGTGACACGGCCCTGAAGACTTGGGCCACGTCCTGCCACCCCTCCCGGCCATGACACCTTCCATTAATCCTCTGCAACGTATGACCTTCCAAGTCTCCGCCAAAACCCTGTGGAAATTCAGGTTATGTGCTTCCATAACTTCCCATCCAGTTCCCCACACCGCT